>JAOPJG010000757.1:0-17391 GCA_027478255.1 Dispira simplex | reverse complement strand
TTATTTACCTACTCGTAGGTCGCCATTGTTTTGTTTGAGTGCCTTCTCGCACCAGTGACCAGAATCCTATTACAGTAGCATACATTGCAGTGAAATTGAATTCGTGACCAATTATTAACATGGTAGTTTATGCCATATTGGACTCGTGCTAAATATATTAGGATAAGCTTGGTTATTTTTTGTTAGGAATTGGGTAAACTAGTCCTTTAATAAACTAAAGATAAACGCTAAGCTATGCACTATGGCAAGTGTATATAAATGATGTAGACTACACTAAACGAGAAAGAGCCAGGGTGAGTGAATGAATAACCAGCGTGTGTTTTATACCAGTGAATGATCTGAGACTGGGTCTTAGTCACGTGATATATGCTGAGGAAGGAGATGGGGAAACACCAAATATTAACATTTTTCATTCTTGTTGGTTTTGTAGACTATAAATAAAATAATGTACCTGAACAATTGAGCAAAAAAAATAAGTGTCCTGCCCTTGCTAATAGCCAATGGTAAAGCATCACCCTACCCTACATACATGCACATATGTGATGGTGCCAGTTGAATAATGCATAAAATGACCATTGGTATGTCTGTGGATATCCTCGTCCACAGGAAACATTGAGATTTCACAAGTGGTTCATGGATATAAACCCACAGGATATCCTCTCATCTATATCATCATACCAACTCAACAATCTTATCTTAATTTATAGATTAAAACTCTAAACAGTTCATCACCTTACAACTCGAATTTCGTCACCATGTACACTCGCACCACTGTTCATTTGGTCCTTATCGCCGTAGTGGGCACACTTATCATGGACACCCACAACCCTGTATCTGCATCGTTACCTTCAAAAATCCTCGACAATGGGGCAATACAATTCACCATGATCCTCGCCATAGCAATCGGAAATCGAAGAAGAGAAATTATAGAAAGAGCAAGAAGAACAAGAAGAACAAGACGAAGAAGGAAAGAATACGGGAATGGAGGGAGAAAAGAGTGCAGAAGGACCTCCTGCTGACAGTAACACAGGTGGTCCCCCTGAAGGGGAACCTGCTGCTGAAGCGGTCTAAATTGAAAACTCCTTTATCTAGAACGAACTTACATCTTGACTTCCTGTCTATATTTCGCTCTCCTGATCAACCATTGTTTTGTGGGTGTTTCATTCTGAATAAATAGCTTACCGGTGATTTTTTCATCATTATACCAAACAATTGCTTGAAATATAACGTTAGATATGTTTGTTTTTACTTATGAAGCTGTGATAAGTATTTATTCGCTCTACACTAGGATTGAAAGCGAAGCATGTAATGTTGATGTCACTAGCCTCATGAGGGAACCTCTAGCGCGTAATTTTTCCAATATCTATCAAGTCTTGTTTGTTTATATTTCATTAATTACTTCGTTCACACTGAACTGCCAGATGTCTACGATTCCTATCAGTGTTAAACGCATCTCTTATGTAACCCTATTGGTTTTGTAATTATTATATTGTTGCTTCAAATCGCTATAGGGTTGGAATATAATCACTAAAATTCCCATTCAAGTGTTGCAGTGGTCACGAAGTTATTCCCTTCAACCCTCCGCTTTCACCACAGCTCACTTCCCATCCCTCTGATTGGGATGTTCTCTACTTTTCTACAAATAGCAACGGTGGAATTAATTACTTGCGTGTGGCCACTTGCAATGGCTGTGGATGTCCACAACTCGTCGTCACAACCATGAACAGGCAGCTAGCTGATAAATCTACGTCACGTGTCGCTCCGCTGGGGCGATTTTAAACGGTTACTGTCAGTGTCTCCACAACTACGATTTTTTTTAAAAAAAAAATTTTTTGTGATGGCCACTGTATCCCCGGAATACCTACAATCCCACCATTTTAGTATATGCCCGGAATAAGGCACAGCAGTCGCTAAAACAATAGAGAGCTGTTTATATATCACCACTAAACTTGTTCTTTGACCGACTTTGCTTGCATTACTTGTCTCCAGTTTATTATTAAGCCTCCCCTTCTTCAAGCCCGACATATACTTTTTTTTTACCAACCCCCCGGTACTCAATCATGGAACGTACTTATATTATGGTCAAGCCGGACGGCGTGGAACGCGGTCTGGTTGGTGAAATCATCAAGCGCTTCGAACAACGCGGCTTCCAGCTGTTGGCTTTGCAGCTGCTCACTCCTTCCAAGGAACTGCTGGAACAGCATTACGGTGACTTGGCCGGCAAGCCCTTCTTCCCCAAGTTGATCAAGTACATGCTGTCCGGACCCGTTGTGGGTATGGTGTGGGCTGGTAAACAAGTGGTCAAGACTGGTCGTGTGATGTTAGGTGCCACCAACCCCTTGGACTCGGCCCCCGGTACCATCCGTGGTGACTTTTGCGTTGATGTCGGCAAGAACCTCTGCCACGGTTCCGACTCGGTCGAAAACGCCGAAAAGGAAATCGCCCTGTGGTTCCCTAACGGTGTGGCTTCCTACACCCGTCACATCGAATCCCTTATCTACGAATAGATTTTCACTCAAATTCAACATCTGGGTTTTCAGCTTCAGTGGTGGGTTACATGTAACCCTTGACCTTTTATTTGCTTGGGCCTAACGTGACTTAGTTTCTTCCGCTTCACTTTGGATATTGTTAATAAAACAAAGGTTTTATGGTTTTCATTTGCTTGGTATACGGTATTATTTTTTTTATTCTTTCAAATATAGGCGTCATTTCTGTCAATGAAGCCAGACTAACGCCAAACCATTTGGTAGCTTAAACCTCTCTATTCCTAGTAACTGTCTTTCTTTTCGGAACGGGGCTTCCATGAGTGAATTCCACTTTCATTATTATTCACGTGATTATAGGGAAATGTTACAAACGGTAAATTCTTACATTGTGTTTTTGTTTATTTATGGTTTCTCAACAACTTTGAATGTGCGAATTGCTTAATCTCTAATATTTTTCAATTTCTTTGTTTTACTACTATTGTATATAATTGAGAACAAGAAAACGTGTTCAAAAGTATAGCACGTACTTTATCTTTTCCTGTCTTTCCGTTTAATCAACCAATCTGCTTTAGACACTGTTATCGTTTATTGCTTGAAAACCACAGCATGGAACAGTCAATTACTCATGAAGAGGTAGCGGCTCTTGGTAAGTAATCTCCACCCTATTTCATCCATTATTGTTACCGACAGGAGGGATAATGAGAGTGGAATAACTATACTTTTTATTGGTCCCAATATACTCGCAATTTAAGTGTGTCACTAACCTCCCTGATTCGCAATTGTCGGTGGATATGGCTTATCCCCCTATATTTCTCATACATATAATACCGTATATTCGGTCTGGTATTATTGGAATTAGCCGCTGAACCAGAGCTATTATGGCCCCGTAAGCCTGTGGAAGCCTTTGATGAGTCAGAGACGGCGTTGGTGTTTCAACAAATGGAGATTGATGAAGACATCGATGTCAACCGGGGCACCCCCGTGGTGCGACTGTTCGGTGTGACTGCCGACGGCCACAGCGTTCTATGTCATGTACACGACTTTTATCCATACTTTTACGCCCCGGCACCTACGGGGGTACAACCTCACCAAATTTCGCATTACATCCAGGCCATCAACGACCAGGCGAGTGGGTTGGACCGTATCACCGTACAGAATCCGGTCCGAAATATAGAATTATGTTCCAAGGAGAGCCTGTGGGGCTACCACGGTAAAGTCAAGGTACCCTTTTTCCGTATCACTGTAAAACAATCAAACTGCGTAAGCGCTGTCAAACGGGTTATCGAAGGGGGTGTCAATATCGGTACCATGGGTCAATACGCCGCATCTTGCTACGAGACGGACCTCAAGTACGTTTTACGGTTTATGGTCGATTGTCAGGTCAAGGGTGCTAATTGGGTGGAGTGTCCTGCGGGTCGTTATACTCTGCGTGAACCCGAACAGCGGATAGGAACTTGCCAAATCGAGGCCGATGTATCCTGCCGGGAGCTAATCAGCCATCCGCCTGACGAATTGGAATGGGCCAAAATTGCCCCACTACGTGTTCTGAGTTTTGATATCGAATGTGCGGGCCGTAAGGGAATCTTTCCTGAAGCCAAAATAGATCCGGTCATCCAGATCGCCAACGTGGTTAAGCTGCAGGGCGAGGATAAACCGTTCATCCGAAATGTGTTCACCTTGGGCACCTGCGCTCCCATCGTGGGATGTCATACCCTGAGTTTTACTCAGGAGGGGGATCTACTGGCCCGGTGGACAGACTTTGTCCAACAGGTCGACCCCGACGTTATTATCGGTTATAATACCACCAACTTTGATTTCCCGTACCTGTTCGATCGGGCTGCCCACCTCAAAGTTGCCTCTTTTCCCTATTTGAGTCGTCTGGCCAATGTACCCGTAAAGATAAGCGAAGGTCGCTTTTCTTCCAAAGCCTACGGTACCCGAGATTCGAAAAAGATTGCCATGACTGGGCGTTTGCAGTTGGACATGTTGCAGGTCATGCAACGGGACTATAAATTGCGTTCGTTTTCTCTCAACTCGGTGTGCGCCGAATTTCTGGACGAACAAAAAGAGGATGTTCATCATTCCATCATCACGGATTTACAAAATGGCAACGACGAAACCCGACGTCGGTTGGCGGTATACTGTCTAAAGGACGCTCTATTGCCACTGCGCCTGATGGATAAACTCATGTCGTTGATTAACTACATCGAAATGGCGCGTGTAACGGGTATCCCATTCAATTATATCCTCACGCGGGGTCAGCAAATCAAAGTTATTATGCAACTCTACCGACGAACCGTACAAGAGGACTTGGTTATCCCCCATATTTCCAACCAGGGGGGTGACGAACCTTATGAGGGGGCCACCGTCATCGAACCCCGAAGTGGTTACTATGATGTACCCATCGCTACGTTAGATTTTAGCTCGCTGTACCCATCCATTATGATGGCCCATAACCTCTGTTATACCACTTTACTCAAGGCGTCTACCATTGAGTCGTTGGGTTTAAAAAAGGACGAGGATTACGTTGTTACCCCCACCAACGACTGCTTTGTGAAAGCCAAGCTATGTAAGGGGCTACTACCTTCCATCCTGGAGGATCTGCTCGACGCCCGAAAACGTGCCAAAGCCGACTTGAAAAAAGAGACCGATCCGTTTCGTCGGGCAGTGTTGGACGGGCGTCAACTGGCTTTGAAGATTAGCGCCAATTCTGTGTACGGATTCACCGGAGCCGTCAATGGCGTATTGCCCTGTTTGCAGATATCCTCCAGTGTGACCTCGTACGGGCGGGAGATGATTGACCGAACCCAGCGGGAAGTGGAGCAAAAGTTTACTATAGCCAACGGATACAAACACGACGCTCATGTGATTTACGGTGATACCGATTCGGTGATGGTCAAGTTTGGCGTGGAAACACTGGAGGAGGCCATGGACTTGGGTCGGGAAGCGGCCGCGTTCGTAACTACCCAATTTATAAGACCCATCAACCTCGAATTTGAAAAGGTGTATTTTCCTTACCTGCTAATCACCAAGAAGCGCTATGCGGGATTGTACTGGACTCGTCCGGACAAGTACGACAAGATCGACACCAAGGGAATCGAAACCGTTCGTCGGGATAACTGTCGATTGGTGCAGGTAGTCTTGGAAACCTGCTTGCGCAAAATCCTGGTGGACCGTGATGTACAGGGTGCCGAAAACTATACCAAACGGATCATTAGTGATTTATTACAAAACAAGGTAGACATGTCCCAACTCGTGATTACGAAAGCGCTGAGTAAAACCGATTATGCCGGTAAACAGGCCCACGTGGAACTGGCCGAACGTATGCGTCGTCGTGATCCGGGTTCGGCTCCCCAGTTGGGGGACCGGGTACCTTATGTCATCATTCGTGGTGCACGTAAAGCGGCAGCGTACGAACGGTCTGAAGACCCTATTTATGTATTGGAAAACAATATCCCCATCGATACCCGGTATTACCTGGACCAACAACTAGCAAAACCATTGGAACGACTCTTTGAACCTATTCTAGGTGACAAAGTTCAACAATTACTACACGGGGAGCACACTCGGTCGATCCATATTTCCACTCCCACTACGGGCGGGTTGATGAAATTCACCGTGAAAACCATGACTTGTCTGGCGTGCAAGGCGCCCCTCAAAAGGGGTCAGACCCACGCCGTGTGTGATCGTTGTCAGAACAAGGCTTCGGTGCTTTATCAGAAACAATTGCAGATTGTCAATGATACCGAAACGAGGTACGCTCGGCTGTGGACCCAGTGTCAACGTTGTCAAGGTAGTTTACACCAGGATGTCATTTGTACTAGTCGTGACTGTCCCATTTTTTACATGCGTAAAAAGGCCCAAAAAGACGTACAGAGCGCCGTGGATACTTTGGACCGTTTCCAGTACACCTGGTGAACTATCTCTGCAAAAGTTGGGTCTCGGATTTATTCGCAATTCAAAAGATATTCTTTGGTTTGCAGTGTTGCTTATGTTGGGCATATTGTTGTAGTGTTCAACTAGTAGCCTGTGTCATGTGCTATAATAATCACCTCTACAATTTTTTTTTGGTTTGTATGGTATATTTCGTTGGAGCAGAAAGAATAAATCCCTCACCTCAGGCATCGTGAACATTGGAAAAAAAAAGTTGGTCTCTATTTATTGGTACTTGGCCATACATAGCCAGCCGAAAGCACACCATGGAAAGGGGATAAAGCGACCATTCGAACAAAAGTGCGGCATGCTCAGTGATCTCACGTAAAAACGACTTTGCACTACCAGTATTCACTTGAGACTTGAAATATTTAAGAAACAAAAACAGTAAAACGACCAAGGAATTCTCACACCTTTAAAGAATTCAATATGGAAAAAAAAAATGAAATCAACTCAGGGCATGGTAAAAGTCAAGGTGAATTTGGCCCCGTTGATATCCTGTTCTTCGGAGATCAGCACAGGAGCATCGGCGGGCAATTTGGTATGTTCATGAATGGGGCGCTTTAATGCTTTGAGTAAAAACTCTTCCTGACCGGCCAAAATGGCGGGAACCATCTGTTGGGGATCGTGCACCGTTTGGTAGTACATGGTGATATTGTCGGTGGGTTGCAGATTGGCCTTTTTACGTAACTTTTGCACGCGGTTGATCATTTCCCGGGCCAAACCTTCTTGGACCAGTTCCAGGTACTCTTGGGTGTCCAACAAGACCAACGCGTTACGGTCACCGTGGGCATCGTAGGGCTTACCTTCGGTACCGGCGTAGTACCGAATAACCTGGAGATCATCGCCACTCAATGTCACACCGTCCACCACCAGCTGACGGGTGGTGAGGAATTCCTTGATAGCTTCCGAGGGTACATTGGGTAACGCCCGTTTAACCCGCATGGCGTCTTTTTTCAATTTCTGACCCAATACTTTAAAGTCCACCAGGGCACGGTATGCAATTTGGTAGGTCACTTCGTCGGGAGTGAGTACCAACCGACGTACATTCAGTTCCTCGGTGATGTAGGTCTGTAACGAACGCAAATCGTCCAGGTACTGCGGGTCCGTGTGCACCACCACTAGTTCGCGCAGAGGGTTCTTCAAGCTGATGGTCTTCTTTTCCCGAATGTATCGACCCAGTTCAATCACCGCCTGCATGCGACTCACCGCCCGCTCAATATCCGGGTCAAAGTAGTCCTCACGAGGTTCGGGGAACATGATGAAATGGATACTCTGACATTCCACAGGATCAAAGCTATCGGGCATCAGATAACGACGCAGATTCTGGTAAATATTCTCAGTCAAAAAAGGGGTGAACGGGGCCATGGTGCGACACAGTGTGAACAGAACCTCAAATAAGGTGTTGAGCGCCTTGAGACAATCCTCCACACCGTTCTCTCCCTTGAGACGACGACGGTTAAAGCGAATGTACCAGTTGGTCAGCTGGTCAATCATACTGAGCAAACGGGGCACCACGGTGTAGAGTCGGTAGGCCCCCATCTCTTGTTTGACAAACTTGATCAAACTCTGGCAACTGGCTAGAATCCAACGGTCCATTGTGTTGGTGGACTTGGAAGTATGCGGGTGGTATTGGAAATCCACCTGGGCATCGGCTTTGAGGACCGCTACTTGGGTTTCAAAGAAACGGAAGGCGTTGTACCAGGGTAAAAACACGCGGGAGAGAACCTCCTTGACACCTTCTTCCTTGAATTTCAAAGTTTCAGCACGTACCACCGGAGAATTAATCAGATACATTCGTAACGCGTCGGCACCGTACTTGTCCAAGATCAGGTTGGGATCAGGGTAATTCTTGAGACGTTTGCTCATTTTCTTTCCGTCCCCGGCCAACACCATACCACTGGCTACTAAATTCTTGAACGGTGCGGTATCAAAGAGGTGAGTGGACAATACCAACAGGGTGTAGAACCAACCACGGGTTTGGTCAATCCCCTCGGAAATAAAATCGGCCGGGAAAGTGGCATCGAATTTCTCCTTGTTCTGAAACGGGTAATGCTTCTGGGCGTAGGGCATACTCCCGCTTTCGAACCAGCAATCAAATACTTCCTCCACTCGACGCAAGGGGGCTCGTCCGGTTTGGGACGGAATGGTGATATGGTCGATCTTGTCCCGGTGCAGGTCGTTTACACCGGTAACTCCTGACAAGCGTTCCAGTTCTTCGATAGAACCCACACAGACAATTTCCTGGAAATCGTCGCTCACCCACAAGGGAATGGGGGTACCCCAGTAACGGTTACGGGAAATATTCCAGTCACGGGCACTGGCCAACCAGTTTCCGAAGCGACGTTCTTGCACGAAATCGGGCACCCAGTAGGTTTCCTTGTTGTTTTTCAACAAGCGATCTACAATGTCACGGACACGGACGAACCACGAGGGAACAGCCTTGTACACCAACGGGGTATCGGATCGCCAGCAGTATGGGTAACTGTGGACCATTTGACCCTGGCGAACCAAACGTCCTTCGCACTTGAGTCGTTTCATAATTTCCTTGTCGGCATCCTTGATGTACATACCGGCGAAATCCGTCACTTCGCTGGTGTAGGCACCCACCTCGTTGACAGGACAAGGAAGGGGACCACCAGGGGTAATTACACCGTGATCTGTACATACACGATGATCGTCCTCACCGAAAGCTGGGGCCTGTTGTACAATACCCGTACCACTGTCGTCGGTCACATACGTGTCGTTGAGTACTTTAAAGGCTCTGCCCTTGAAGTCGGCTTCAAAATAGTTGAACAGCGGTACATATTCCCATTCCAACATATGACGTCCGGGGAATTTCTCCAGGATTTCAAATTTGGCCTTTTTGGGGTTCTTGTACAAAATATCCAAACGTTTCTCGAGCAACACGAAAATTTCCCCGGATTCACCGTCCCGAATTTTGACGTACTCAAAGTCGGGATGTACACACAGGGCCAAATTACTGGGCAGAGTCCACGGGGTGGTGGTCCATGCTAATAGTTTCACTTCGGGGTCAGACACCAAAGGGAACGCCACCGTAATAGACGGGTCACTAACGTCCTTGTAATTCTGAGAGGCCTCAAAATTCGACAATGGGGTACTACAGCCCGTAGAGAACGGCATCACCTTGACTCCACGATACACCTGATCCTTATTATAGAGCTGTTTAAAGACCCACCACACACTTTCCATAAAGTTGGTATCCAGGGACTTGTACCCATTGTCGAAATCAATCCATCGTCCGATACGTTCCACCGTAGCCCGCCATTCACGCTGATACCGCATCACGATCGCGCGACATTCGGCATTGTACTTGTCGATCCCCATGTTCATCACGTCGTCCTTGCAGGTAATGTTGAGCCTTTTATCAATTTCGTGCTCGACCGGCAAACCGTGACAATCCCAACCAAAGCGACGTTCCACATAGTGACCCGTTTGGTGGGCAAACCGTGTCACGATATCTTTGATAGTGCCCGCCAACAAGTGGCCGTAATGCGGCAAGCCCGTGGCGAACGGGGGACCGTCATAGAAAGAATAAGGTTTGCGACCTTCGGATAGTCGGAGGGAAGTTTGGAAGGCGTCAATTTCGCGCCAGTAGGCCAGAATCTTTTCTTCCTCCTTGGGGAAGGAAAACTGTCCCCTGTCGTTGTTTTGATCCGTCATGGCGTCAAAGGTAGAGCAGGAATGGAAAATAGTCTCGAAACGCAAACACACCCACACGATAGAGATTGTACAATCTAGTAGACAAAGGAGTGCGCCTATGATTATGTTGAACTACCAAGCAAGCAAGTTTGCAACCACTGCCAAGTGGGGATAATAAAAACAGAGAGAGAGCGGGAGGACAATTCACTTTTCCACCTCGAAATTAATTCACTACCAAAAAAAAAACATGTTATCGTCCAGCCTATCACAGTAATCTGACTCATTACAGACCCGTTTATCCACAATTTTCATCAAAATCCGGGAAATTTTGCTAACTAATGGGTGCATTATTTTTTTACCAGTCCAAACTGTGTAACTTGAGCCATCACTACTATAGCTTATAAATGCAGAACAAAATCAGAAGGTGACAACGGTTTCTTTGTGACTCTTTATAAATTATTGCCTGTTTTCCTCAAAAGTAATATAATATAACCGGCATACCGAGGCAACTAATAGTTCTGTTGAGCTTAAGAACTGCCAGCATGACGCAGTTCATTACTAATATCACTCTCTATTTACAGTTAGTTCCTAACAGGGAGTGCTAAGGAAAAGGTGAAGGGGAAAACTTTAGAATGTACAACAATTCGATGCCAGCTTTGCGTTTGGCAGCTACCACACCGTAGAGTCGAAATTCTTGCCACATCCACTGTATAATCTCTTCTGGACGATTTTGCTGGATGGTTACCAAATAACAAACCCCCTGGGACGATAATAGTTGGGACACTTGGGGTAGAAATTGGTCAATGACCTCCCGACCGTCGATGCCACCGGCCCATGACGCGGTGAGCGATGTCGTGGTGCCGCATTCTTGGGAAGACGTCACCGCGTACGGAGGATTAAAAACCAGTATGTCGATTTGATGC
Source organism: Dispira simplex (assembly GCA_027478255.1). Lineage (NCBI taxonomy): Eukaryota > Fungi > Kickxellomycota > Dimargaritomycetes > Dimargaritales > Dimargaritaceae > Dispira > Dispira simplex. Next base: position 6,386 of record JAOPJG010000757.1, on the reverse strand, counting down.
CGAAGCCGTGGTAGTAAACCCTGCACGAGGTTAGTGCATATAGGGTGTAACCGACCAGAGTTCAACCCGTTATGCACACACGTCTGTTGTGTGGCTTCAAGGGCTGCCCAGTTGAGGTCCGTTACTAAATACTCTGTTCGGGATTGGTGGGCAAGTAATTGCGTGGCTAAAAACGCAGTAACAATGCCTGAGCCACACCCTACTTCCAAACATACCGTGGGGCGGACTTGGTTTTGCAAGTAGTCGTAGTCACTTTCTAATGCATCGAGAAGTAGAAAGCTATCCTCGGCCGGTTCATAGAATTGGTGATAATCAACATTTTTAAAAGGGGACAAACTGGGCGTCGGAAAGCTAGGCATGATTATAACGGAAGCGCAGATAACCTACAGGTCAATATGGAGCACATGAAGCTATTGTCGATATTCATTCGAGGAGGACATGGGCTATGGAATATTGATGGACATAATCAAAGTAGTCGCCGTGTCGCTGGCATGGAAAAAAAAAAAGACAGAAAAACGATAGGAATAGAATGGACCATGTGCTTGACTGGGTTGGTGGCCAACAGTTTCAATATGTTGTATGGCTATTGCACTTGTTATACCATTTATTTTTTTCATGCTTTAATAAATCGGGAAATTTCCTGAGAGTGTTCAACTGGTCCTGCTGCATCCTTTCCGACAGTGCTCACATGGACGATTTACAAGATAACCGTCAGCGTCTAGACGAGGAAATCGTGGCCCTCAAGGCCATTTATGGGGACCAGGTGGTAACATGCATAGACTCCTCCGAGACCAATTTACATAATGGTAAACCCCAAAACGCCTCGATCGCCTATACGTTTTGTTACCCAGTGGCGAACGGACAGTTCCAGGTTTACTTTATATTATATTTCCCAAACACCTATCCTTCCCAGCAACCACCCGTGGTGGAGTGGCTCTCCGCTCAGCGCTGTGACCTGGCCCAAATCGGCCCGACCGAGTTGACACTACCACCGCAGTGGAGAGAAACCCTAGTCCCCAACCTGGATCGGTTAGCCATGACCAATACGATGAGACAGGCCATCGCGGAGGCATGGTCGGATATTTGGCAAGCTAATGGTTACGAAGTGGTGGTGTTCCAATGGTTGGAATGGTTAAGCGATTATCTAGAGGGCCAATGGGCAGCGTTACCCTCGGCAGAGCAAGTCTTGGAGAATTACGTAACTAAGAATGCCACCTTGACTATACCGGATACTAGTACTGAGGATGACCTTCATGATCAATCTAGTACATCACCAAGCCCGAATTTCAACTCTACGGTTCACAGCACAGTATTAACACCTACGTTGGATACCCGAAAATTGGTGGTTACCCACCTCCATAGCGTACCGGGCCAGACATTCGCATCCCATTCATTACCGGAAATTATCACCGGGGGGCTTATAGAGGACCGCCACAGTGTGTTTGTAGCCCACGTCAGTCGGGTACACTCGGTTCCCGAGGCCCAATACGTAGTGTGGCAACTCCTCCAGGACCGAAAAATTGCCAAGGCTGCCCATAATATCGTGGCCTATCGTATCCAACCTGATAATGGTCCGTGGATTCAGGATTATGACGACGATGGGGAAACCGCGGCTGGAGGACGTCTATTACATTTATTACAATTGTTGGAAATGCGCAACGTGCTTGTAGTTGTCACTCGGTGGTACGGTGGTATCCAATTGGGTCCGGATCGCTTCAAGCATATTAATAATAGTGCCCGGCGGACTTTAGAAAGTGCCGGATTTCTTGTCCCTAAATCCACCACGAGCTCCAACCAACGAAAAAAGAAAAATGCCAAAATGCATCGTAAATAAATTACGGGCGCACTCTGCTTCTGTGGGAGTAGTTGATACAGGTGGGAATACGGAAGCGGGACTACCATTTCTTCTCATGTGTTATTGGCAAGAGATGCCTCAACTTCATGGTGTCATCAAAGTTATAGTGACGGAACGACGAGTGGAGAGATTATCCGAAAGTCACCTGGATTAGTCGAGTCCAAGCCATTAGTAAACAAAACCTTGAGAGCCTCAAGCCATGGTCTATGGTTAGGCGCTCCCATGTGAAAGCTTTTCATCTGACGAGGAAGAAAAAAAAATATCCCGGCCTATAGAAGTGGCGAAACTTTTACAGGACAACGAATCATACTTTTACGGTTATGAACCAAGGTTTCTGCAGATAACAGTAACACTGATATGTCATTGGTGACAATACTTACGAGGAGCATCCTGCTTTTGACCTCTAGTTTAGCGTTCCCCAGTCCGTGCGGTTTTCCAAGATCCACAGGGTCCAATGGCTGACTTATCCAAACCCACATGGTCAGTGCGATTGGTAGCATCCCAATAAATTCTCCGGCGTCAAGTCGGTAACGGTTTTTTTCCTGGCCATTTTATGACGTTGTATTTAGTTTTAAATCACACACCGCAGGTTTCAAGTAACATACTGGCCATACTATTGGCAAGCCATAGCATTGTAATGGCCCCAAAAAATTATCAGCACGAATGATTAGTTGCATATCTAGCTCGATTCTTCCTGTCAGTCGTCCTCTGCCGACTACCGGATTCGACCAGGTGAAACTTGTCGTTACACAAGTCTGGTTAATTCTTCCACCGGGATAAGGAATAGCTCAATCACCTCCCCCCATTCCATTTTTCATTCCCTTCTGCACGGGCGACTCGGACACACAAGGAGTACCACTCCCCCTTCTCTTAAACCACGCTCGTGTCAGTCCAGTCCAGCAGTTCGTGGTGACTTTTTTTTTCTTCCGGATTTCTCCGATGCTGCACTTGCACACATTATCACTAGTAACAGGCTATGATTCAGCTACTATTCTTTTGGGAGATAAAACGAGTAAGTGACGGCCTATTTTTATCTATTTTACCCTTGACAACGAATCCGACACTTAGTTTTAGGACTGGTTTATTCAGGTGTCACTGTATTTCGGTCTCCTCATTTTTCAAACGGTTGGATACCGAATGCAGCCAACGCCAAAGTTTACTCGGTGGACGCCCAGCCCTGTCTAAAGCGAAAGAGTCCGGTGTTATTTCGCACAACCACGTTTGGTCATTCATTCTTATCACTCTTCTTTATTTTTTTATCGTTTCCTTTTTGCTTTGAAAAACACAAAAGAGTTGCTTATCTGTCACCACGTCGTCATTTCACCATTCTCTGGCCACTCGTTCCGATTGTGCTGTTTACTCACGCGCCTTCTGCCCTAACTACCGAAAATCAGTCTCGAATTATCTTCTGTCTTGGCATTACCCCGTTTTTTTTTTAAAAAAAAAGTTGGCCTTGCCGGACTTTCTCCTCCCTGTTATCGATATTACTAATTACGTAGGAGAGTGGTGAATGGCTGACCATAACCATTCAATTGGCCATTTCAACTGGGAAGAGTGGGGAATTGACCCTGAAGCCCTGGGTTTATTGGACCCAAGTTTCAACACCGCTCAACTTTCGCAAAACCAACCCCTGGCTTCCGTTACGCACACCAACAACAATAGCGTGACCCCTACGGCAACTTCCCACCATTCCCCTACCTTGCCTAAACAAGTACAGCAGGCTCTGACGACTGCTTTAAGTGAAGGCAACTATGAAGCGCTGAAACAGGTACAACATTTACTGCAAACCCATGCGGCGACGTTACCCCATACCCCACTCAGTGTGGGTCCCCAACCTTCAACGTACCTCCAAACTATGAATACGACCATGTCCCCTTCTCACTCGCAGCTGACCACCTTACCTACCGAGAGTCCATCCCGTTCACACGGTGGGTTGACCCTAAAATCACCTGCCATGTCCCCCACGTTACTACCTGAAGCGGCGTTATCCAACCCGTCCAAGACACGGAGTCGTAAGAAGCGTCAGCTTTCGGACCGCGGTGTTGGGACTTCTTCCCACCCAGCCGAGGCTTTGTACGCCACATCCCAAAAGAAAATGGGTACATTAGGGGCTAGTGCACGAGCTCGGGGATCTAGAAAAGTGTCGGGAAAAGTTACCACCACCCCGAGCTTAACAACTAGCAATACGCAGAATACCACGGGACGACCGCAGCCGCGTAGGGCCTCCGGCGCTACTATTGAATCCTCACCTATGACTTTCACCCCCACTTCTGATGTCTACCAGACCTCTTTGATGTTACACCCATCTCCTTTTATGTTTGATCCCACCATCTGGTCCCCGTGGGGTCCCAGTGATACCCGTGCGTTATCCAACCTCAGTTTGACCAGTCCGGGTCTATTAGGGTCACCTTCCTTGGACTTCTCCAACCATACCAGCCCGGTCTTTCATCCTACATCACACTCCCATATGGACTTTCAACTGGGTAGTCCCTACCTCGCGGTCAACCCTCAAATGACTATCTCGAGCAGCGGTGCCCAAGAACTTTCCCTAGGTGCGTTTGCTTCTCCCGGACTCTCGTCCACATTTCATCACTTGACCTTTTCCCAGGCTCCTATTTCCGAAGGAACTACGGAGACCACCACGACTTCCCAGTCTGTCGCCGTACAGTCATCATCCTGCCAGGATGACGTGGAACTTGCCATCGATACCCTAACCCCAAGCACTGGTAATGCCGTGGGTCCAGTAGCCACTGCACCCCTGACCTCGGAATCCGGTGGACCGGTGACTACCTTGCCCTTGGCCCCTGCTACCCCGGCTTCGCTAATGCAGCTGGATGTGCAGCCACTTATGTCTATCAAAAATTCACAATTGAATTCCCAGTCTGCACTGGCCTCAATCCCTGGGAATAATTCAAAACAACAAGGCTTTCAATCTGATCTGGCATCTCCTTCCACAACATTACCGATCCTAAAAGCGACTAATCAGGACCTAACGCAAATACCCCACGAAGGGACAGCCACCATCAACGGCTCCAAATCCGTTGACAATAGTGCAACACGTATTCTGGAATCTATTCCCATCCAGCCCACCTCCCAGATCCAGTGCAGTACCAGAAAATCCAAGAAGCCTGAAAAGCGGAAATCTACGGGTAAGGTGCCCCACCTCCGGCCTGATTACCCCATGGGAACAATTACCGGAGCATCTGCTTCTTCAACGCGTCCTTCCACCTCAATACCTCCGTCATTTGTTTCACCGACAATGGATCCTTCCCCTCTCATCGCCAGTGGACCGTCCTCTCGGTTGGTATCGCCGGCTCTAAAACCTGGGGCGTCCTCCAACGCCAAAGTGCCCATGACTCCCAAGGTACCCTTGATACCCTCGGGAGAACTCAAACCGACGAGTACCCTCAAAGTGCCCATTTCCCCCCTACCACGCGGCAGCACTTCCTTGAGCAATTTGGGTCTCTCGCCCGCCGAAATTGCGGCCCGCTTGACCGAACGTAGCAATTATCAAAATTTGCTGACGGGTGACTCTCAGCGATTAGGATTAAATTACGATCACGACTTGCATTCGGGTCTGGAACAACGGCGATCTAACCACAAGGCTGCCGAACAAAAACGCCGGGACTCACTTAAGCGGTGTTTCGAGAACTTGCAAGCCAAGGTACCGAATGTGGATGAACGGATGGTGAGTAAGGTGTACCTGCTTAACAAGGCCTCTGCATATATTGTGGAATTGGAGGAACAGCACCGTCGCGACCAAGAGAAAATTCGGATGCTACAAAATCGGTTGGATATCCTGGATCCAGTACGGGAAGAGGCTGAACCTAGCTCTTCCTCGTCGGGTATAGGCCAGGAAATGCCATCGTCTACTCTGGATATTTCTGATGGTGCTACCAAGGAATCGGATAGGTCTACTACTACCTCCCCTGTCAGGTAACGATCATATTTTGAGTGTTCATCTATATAAGCCGATGTAACACTCCTTTGTCATATATGGCTTGGTTAAGATTATTGAAAGCGATGGTGAAATATACAGTGTATATTGATAACCATATTCGTTATTTCAAGGAGAGGACGCATAGCTCTGAACAGTTTAGCTACAATGTTAGTATATGTTAATACCTATTTTTTTTACTTAATTCACGAAGGCGGAACAAAGTGTCATCCGTTAGACCATTGACTATTACACCCTCCCTTATACATAAAATTTTACTTGGACAATAAATTGAATAGGAAGCGGATAAAATACCTTACGTTCTCTTTCGACACAAGCACTTTAATAGAGCCGAGCACATTCCCAATCATGTACTCATAAAATTAATCTCAGATATTAATGCAGAAATGGGTCACAATGGCTTGTTCGGCTATGAATAGCTACGCAATTCCAACCCCTCAAAATGACATTGTGGTTTTTAACTCTCACCTCGTAACTCATTTCTGTTGTATGAGAATGGAACAGGAATGGGAGATTACATCTCCCAATGAGGACGACCAGCTTCCTCAAGATGAAGTTGAAACAACTACAGAA
>JAOPJG010000756.1:0-17404 GCA_027478255.1 Dispira simplex | reverse complement strand
ATATCTTGGCTAGTCAGTATTATTATTGGATAACCCATCTGGTCAGTTATTCTAATAGTTGTGCTTTTATTGTTTTGTATGTATGAAAGAAGTTGAAGATTTGAATATAAATAGTTGGTGGTTTCAGACTTTGAAACCACCAGGGGATTTTACACAATAGATGTCTTGTTTCTTAGTTATTTGGTCTGTGAGACACTGTGACAGCCCCAGCATACAACACATTAGGGAGGGTCCAGCAGCACACTGACAGGAGCTACTGCCTTCCCCCCAGGGTGTGCAGGTTTAATTCCTGGTCAGCACATCTCAATAAAACACCTTATCTCCCCTTCCTCTCTCCCCCTTCATCCAGCTGATTCCTGGTTATTAACTCCTATTTCATATGTAATTGTGCAACACCCTCGGGTGGGGTGGCCTGCCTGCATGACTTGGTCTCAGAGCATTATGTGATGCTCTGGCCATTCAGGATGTATTGTTCTCTGTTGTTTATAGCGTAAATGGTATCTCCACAATGGTGTGTTATCAGTCAAGTATAAAATAAATCATCCACAAGTAACTGGTCCTTTTTTTCTCTGAATCATTATATAGATAGAAAAATATCACTCATATTGGAATAATGAGGACTGCAACATTAAAAGGGAAACAATTTTCATGGATGCAAAAGTCAGCCAATTAGCTCAATGCTGGAAGCACAGGGAAAAGGGGGGCCCTTTCAAGGAGTTTACACCATAATCTGAGATGCCCCAACTGGTGACCATGGAGTCAGCTTCACTTGGGGGGGGTGCTGTTCGTCCTTGTTGGGGGATGTATTCTCCAGCTCCTGTTCCACTATTCACAAGAAAACATGGAGAAACACAGTCACCAATGACCACGGCACTCATGAACTGCAAAGCCCTAATGATTCGACCAATTATTTATTGTGCCTCATTTTTCCACCCTACCCAGTTTTGCTTCAGACTTAGTTTGCATTTTTCTTGCTTTTCTATGTTATTACTCGCCCCGCTTCATTTGCTGTAAAATTGACGCCTAAATATGCTATAGCTTTCACCAGCGTGGTTATTTATTTTTTCTTTTTTAGTGTATCTAAAAGTTTTATAGGCCACCTTATCGTGAAAAACAATATGTGGGTATTCGTTAAGCTAGCCTTTGCTTTTCGCTTGCTAATAACCTTCGTGTGGGGAGTTGACGCTCAGTTTTTGGCTGCGAGGTTGAACACTCTAACTAAAGAGAGCCTGAGACTGACAGGAATTTACGAAACCCTTTACATCTCACCGGGCACAATGCTACATCGTAAAAATATCGGCACTCACCTTTCTACGGGTTTCCCGTCTGTTTTAGGAAACAATCACCAGCAACACTCGGAACATTCAACCATTAACCCCGGGCATCCTTATTTTCCTCGTCCACTCGAGTCTCACAGTAGGAGATTTTCAAATGACAATGTCTCATCCCCGTCTCATACCTTTCAACGAAAGTCTATGACTGATTCATCCCAGCCTGAAGGACTGATTTTAAAAAATGTTGAAAGAAGAGTGCACCAACCTTTGGTAGGTGAAACAAACAGTGGTGATGTGTTGCTCTCCATTAGCCTCCCACTGGATTTTCCAGGAAGTCCTTTCAACTACGAAACCAATCCTCAATGGGCTTCCACATTCCCAACCAAGCTTAGCCACGCCCTACAGACATATCTGGATGTAACAAGTACGAATTTTTCCACCGGGGATGTCGAAAGTTGGAAATTAACGGATGTCAGTTTTCGAAATTTCAAAAAGCGTATTCAAGCTCAACATAGAAAAAATATACCGGCTTTCCTTTGCTTGCGAAAGAATAGACTTAGTATCAATTCAGAGATTAGGAAGGTTCTAAGTGATAGTATGGCCATTGTGATGCTTCATTGTGACGATAAACAGCCAGCCATCTCGTACTTCACTCTAGTTTATTATCCTGGTGACCTTAAATACACTATTACCAACATGATGGTGTACTTTAGCCGCATTTACGACCGTTCGACATTTTCCTCGTTTCTCCCTCATTCGACTATAGCCGACTTCACCCAGTATTTCAGAGAATACTTAGAAGCCCACAATGCCGCTCTGTGTAATCCTGATAGCACTGAAAACCTGGTGGTGTGGTCCACAGCGGAAAAAGAAGAACAAGTCACATTGTTCTAGATCCATGTGCGCTCTGTGTCTGGCTGACGTTCATGAAATGCCTGCAAAGAGCCACTCGTGTCCCAGCTATCGTAGATGGGTCACGCTTCTACCATGCTCTTTTTTCAAGAGAAGTATTAATGGAGTGAGATTTTTTTCCTTCGTGCTTCTACCAGATAGTCAACTTATCACTATTCCCTACTCTCCAGAACGGTGCAGAATCGAGAACCCTGACAGGTGTCTGTGAAATAGGTAGTTATCTTCATATTGGAACAGAAGCTGGAGATTACATCTTCCAACGAGGACGACCAGCTCTCTCAAGATGAAGCTGATTTGATGGCCACAAGTGCGGACATCCCAGATGATGGTGTAACCTCTTTGCAAGGCCCCCTCTTGTCTTGTGCTCCCAACATGGAGCCAATGGATGAGCATATATCTCCATGAAAATTGTTTTCATTTTGCTGTCGAAGTGCACTACAAATTTTGTTATGTCATTTCTGTGTTATATAAGGAGACCAGGTCAGGGAAACTTGAATCCCTCATGAGTAAAAAACATGCTTGTTTAATTAAAAAGATTTGTCTACCTACTCGTAGATCTCTCTATTGTTTTTAGCTGAGTGCCTTTTCGCACCAGTGACCAGAATCCTATTACAATTATAACCAATGATCCGGCCATTGTTGGTACATTTTTTTGACAGTCCACAGTTTGGTGGAAGTAGTGAACTGACCAAACTCCCTCCACGGCTTTCCTGGTAGGAATTCGACTACAGTGAATTCCCTTTGCCAACTACTTTTTTAATTCTATTTTTCACTTGTGATGCATCGTTACTTTACCAAAAAAAAAACTATTTATCAATTACTGATTCCCATTGCACGTTGTCATATATATTTTTCGTTCACCGGCCATGCCACCTAAAAAACCCAAACAACCCAACATCGAAGCCGAGGAAAAACTCTCGGCAGTGGTGATCGCTGACAGTTTTGACCAACATCTTATGCCCCTAACTCAAACCACCCCACGTTGTTTATTACCCCTGTGCAATGTACCCTTGCTCGAGTACACTTTTGAATTACTCGCCACGGCAGGGGTGGAAGAAGTGTTTATATTTTGTCAAGTACATGCAGCCACCATTAGGCAGTACCTGGCCCAATCTAAGTGGAGTAAACCGCATTCCCCGTTTGGGGTGCGGGTTATTGTCAGTCAGGAAGCTCTGTCGGTTGGTGATGTTTTGCGTGAATTGGACGGTAAATCGTTGATCCGTACGGATTTTATTCTAATTTATGGAGACGTAGTATCTAATATGAACTTGGGTAAAGCGTTGGAAAAGCACCGTAATCGTAAAACCGTGGACAAGAATGCGATCATGACTATGGTGGTCAAAGACGCTTCCCCCAACCACCCCACTCGAGGTCACCAGGAAGCGGTGTATATCACCGACGGACAAACCCAACAGTTGTTACATTATGTACCGTCGGACTATGGGATTGCCCCACGCAAGTCCGTACCGGTGTCGGTGGAATTATTTGAAAAACACCCTGCTGTTCAAGTGCGGTACGATCTGATGGACTGTTGTATCGATATTTGCTCGGTTGAGGTACCTGCTCTGTTTACAGAGAACTTCGACTACCAGGATATTCGCCGGGACTTTGTGACGGGAATTCTTGGTTCAGAAGTGTTGGACTCTACCTTTTATCTTTATCCTCTCACCCACGAGTACGGCGCTCGAGTAGCCACAGGTCAACTTTATGACGCCATTAGTCGGGACGTTATCAGACGGTGGGTGTTCCCCATGGTTCCCGATTATAACCTGGTGGATGGGGACCAGTACGTTCACAAACGTAACCACGTGTACCAAGAACCATCCGTCAAGTTATCACGCACTGCAGAACTGGACCGCAACGTCGTAATTGGTAATCATTCCCAGGTAGGCGAACATAGTCGTATTACTTGTTCTGTAATCGGCCGTAATTGTATTATTGGCGACAATGTGGTGATTGATGGTGCGTATTTATTCGATGGTACCGTGGTCCACAGCGGTAGTCGGATTCATCGAGCGGTACTTGGATACCAAGTTACTGTATACGAAAACACCGCCGTGTCAGACGGCTGTTTGCTCGGGGATCGTGTGCAGGTAGGCCCCAATATCACCGTACCTCGATCCATCCGGTTATCCCGCTACGGTACTGACTCTGTCCAGGTTCTTGATCACCCCAACGAAGAGTTGGCCACGGGTGAGGTCGACTTGGCTTTAGTAGGATCTCAAGGACAGGGTGAAATGTGGGTACCTTCAGATGATGAAGACGAGCTCGAAGTGCAGTACATGTGTCTGACCGCCCTAGCTGCCGACGTGGCTGCACTCACCTTAGCCAATCGACACCTTGCGAATGATGGCGATGGGGGTCTCTCGGATTCGTCCCAGGATTCGATGGATGAACTGGAGGGAGATACCGCGCTAGTGCCCGAAGATGCCTTTAGAGATGAAGTCGAGGCCACTCTAGATCGGGCTTTCAGAGAAAACCACGCCGTAACCGATACCCTTCTGGAACTTAAAGGATTACGCTTTGCCAACAACAAGTCTAATCACGATATTCGCGTCATTTTACTCCCCAAAATTTTGGACCTTGTCGAGATCCAACAGCTCCGGACTTCACTAACTGCCGTGCTCAAACGTTGGGGTAGTTTGGTGGCTAGCGTGATCAATTCTGAAACCGACCAGGCCGATGCTCTCTCCATTATTTCTTCCTATTGTCTAGAGGCAAATGAACATATCAGCATGTTTATGCCCTGTGTAAAACATTTGTATGATTTGGACGTCGTGGACGAAGACATTTTGCTGGGTTGGTATGTTTATGTTACCAAGAACGCGACAGACAAGGAACATCTATTGTATCGAAAATTGCAACCCTTGATCGACTGGCTAAACGAAGCGGAAGAAGATGATAGCGATGAAGAAGATGATGATGACAAAGAATAACGACTCAATATCCTCCTTTTAGCATCATTTTGGGAAAATGCAGTATCTCATATTATTAAACTCGTATTTCATTGACCAAGTTTTCTTTTTATCTTTCACTTCAATAAAGTTTATTCAATCGCAGGGCAATGTATGCTCCACTTTGGGACTACTTTTCGTGTTGACGAATGAGGGAGGTGCAAATATACACGAAATACGAACACAGAGAACAAAAACATACACAATAGGGCAGGTGATTACTGGTCGTATCGCACAGTAGAAAAACAACATCAATGTCAAAAAAATACTTTGGCCATCGGGATACGGTTGAAGTAGAAATTTCACTTGGCCTACCTATGCTTTATGACAACGATACTACTTTGGAGAAGGAAGTTGAAAGTCGCTGAGAGGTGGTAAGTTGGTATCCACGGAATGTCCCGGTGCCGTAGCCAACGGTTGAGAACTCTGAATGGCATAGCTATCCTCCTGTTTAGAAGTACTGGTTAGTCCCGAAGTCGGGTGATCGTGAGCAGTAACTATCCCGAAGGAAGTGGTGGGAGGCATGAACAATCCCGAATGATTTTCCAAGGGATACTGGGCAGTCATACCTGGCGACAGCAAGTGCGGTGCAACCAGGGGTGTCGCCGTGGCCGAGTTGGAGAGGGAATGGAAAGTATGGGCCCGAGTGCCCGAACCTGAGGTAACACCCGCCGCGGGAATATGAACCGCTACGGAGAACGGCACCTGATGGTGGGGTAGCAAACCAGCGGGGGAATATGCGGTGTTCAGGGCCTGGTGGGAACCGGACTGCGACAGGGTACCAGGAAGTCCCCCACATACTCCCACCAGGGACTGGGTAGATGGCGAAGGGGTGACCGTAACCGGGGTGGTACTATGCTTATCGAGCACTACGTCGCTTCCTTGGGCAATGTACTGAACATAGCGCTGTTCCTCTAACAAGGTATTGTACCGGTAACCCAGGCGGGTGTTGGACACATTGGTCTTTTGGATATCGTTTCCTTCGGGACCGGCCGTCAGGTAATTTTTACCAATCCAGTGAGCCTTCATTCGGTGTTCAAAGCCACTCTGCAAAACACTATTGCGGGCAATTTCGCACATATCTGACGGCGACAATTTCCAGATCTGGGTAGCCACACTATACTCCTCGATTAGGGGCTCCTTGGTAAAATGGAATTGCAATGGGTCGTCGGTAGAGAGACTAATATTCATACCCCGTTGGTAAAATTGGATCAGTGGATTGCGCTCATAAGTCAAAAACAAAGCGTTGTTACTGAGGGGTGACATGGCCAAACCGATCTGCTCTAAATAGTACAGATACTGGAGTCCCGGAACCTTGCGCAGGGTAATACCGTGGTTGATATGCTGAGATGTGAGAAAAGCAGCCGCCAAATGGTCCGTATCCCCGGCCTCCCCCGAATGTGGGCGTAGAACAAACGTGTTCATACCGCGTACCTTGCGCCAACGGTTCAACGTAGCCATATTGGCGTACATGTAATACAAGTAGTAGGAGTAGGGTGGGTTCAACTCGTTGTGCCACAACTTGGGCACTGGGTATTTGCGATAGATGCGACGCTCTGCCTTGCTTTCGTCATCCACACTGTCGAACCCTACCACTCGTTGTAAAAATAAGTGTAGTTTGGGGTGAGTTTTCGGGTTCTGGGTTACTTCGAACAACGGTTGAAACATATTGCTCAATAGGGTTTCAAAGTTATCCAGTGACCCATTTTTACGGTACACCGAGTAGAGACGGGGGATCTGGATCAACCAACGTACGTTATGAGAAAACAGTTTGTTATCCACCACCCAGGAGGCTAGTTTATCCCATTCGTCGATGGAACGCCCGTAGATAGACAAACGGTATTCCGCCATTTGGTATTTACTGGCCTCCAGGTCGGCAAAGACTTCTTTGGTGAGTTCCGCCAAATAACGCCCTTTGACAAAGTTGTCAGTTTTCAGAAATATCTCACGGAGTCGGGAAGAACCCACAGGATTATACTTTAGGTTGAATTTGTCAAAGCGGTGAAACGAGTCTTTATGGGCGTGCATATCCAGGGTGTCGATGCTGAGGTCGTACGCCGTCAAATTCAAACTTTTAAACACCTCCTTCATGGTCAAGTGCTGGTTGTCACGGTAAATTACGACTTCGTCGGGGCATTTCTTTAATCGGGACTTGATAAACCGCAGCAAGTGCTTTTGGTTCATACAGGCCGAGTGGTGAACGTGGGTATCGACTTTACGTACATTGTAAAAATCGCGGTGGGGTACGATCTTGGTCTCGGTGATTTCCTGGTAATCGTTAAGTAAATGGTATAGGTTCCATTTGTTTTCCAGGTACTTGAGGCGTCGGAAGCATAGTGACTTGGTGGGTCCATCGTATACCGTGCTAAGGATAAAGTCCAGATCCCGAAAGTACTCCTTGAGGGTAGGTACCCGGAACAAGGGAGCAACAGTGGCATCATCGGCACTGGTGGTGCCGTCATACACTTGGTACACTCCCGTTTCGTCCATGGCAAAAGTGTACGGGTGGGAACCGGAAATATGGCACTTGGTAAAGTCAAAGTCGTTGCCATCGTGGGAGCTTTCCGACTGAACCGAAGCCGCATCTGTACCGCCCGGAATAGGAGTCAGAGGCATCGACTCGTTGTGGACAACGGACAAAGCTCCCGTCTGACGGGGTTTCCAGGACGGCGGCGGAGGAGGAGGATAAATTTCCCAACCGGGTAAATCCTTGGGGTTGTCCCCGGGACGTTGCAAAGAGGCTGCCATGTAGCGGTGGCGGAGGGTCCGACATTTTTGTAGGGCCACACACGACTCTTGCAGTGGTTCCGAAAACTCCCTTTCCACCTGGAGGGTGACGTCTCCCATCTTGTCCGCCAAGGATCGGAGTAATTTTTCCTCGGCTGTAGCCACATCGTCTTCATCCAGCTCATCTTCCAGTGCGGCTACCTTTGCGTTGGGGTGAGCAAGGTTACCAGTGGGGGTATCCTGTGCAAGGTGACGCTGGTTGAGGTCAACAGTTGGGTGGGACAATATGCTTCCAATTTGCTGCTGTTGCGCCAAATATTGGTGAAAAGCGAGTTGCTGCCCCATAACTTTTTCCCCTTCATAGGTCTGTTCTTGCTGGTTGTGATAATCGAAAAAGGGCGAAGCACCCACAGTGCTAGCACGAGCCGGTCCACGGGGTCGTTCAACTAACTCGTCAGGGTTGGTTTCTTCCCGTCCTTCAGCTTTAGGCTGAACCGACGAAAGAGTTTCGTGAATGGGTGGAAACTCCTCAAACTGGGGAGAATTTGCCGAACTGCTTTCTTCCTCGCTACTTGAACCGGGTTGATGAGCTGGATGGTGACTCGACACAAACAACTCGGGTTGCTCTGCTGGAGCCTGATTGCCTTGTGCCATACTATGATAATAATATTCAGCAGGTAAAACAAAAAGAAGCAGTGTAAAGAAGCACTGCTCGTTAGAGGAGTTAGAAAATAGTGACACGGAATACAAATAAAACTATAATAATAATAATAACCAAACTACCGACGGACACCTTTTCCACAATGCAGCAAAAGTAACGTGACAAACAACGCGTAAACCCAACTCCAATTCCGATAAATGAACTCGTGCTCAGTAAAAACGTGGAATATAATGCGTGAGAAAGAGTTGACACGAAGCCAATTGAAAAATGGAACGATAAAAAAATAAGCGAGAATGTTTAAACCGAAACTAAATAAATATAACCAAACTCAAAAAAATTAAACAGTAGAAAACTGAAGTGCCAATGAGCTTGAAATACAACAATCACCCACCTTGTTTACCACTTGAGATCTCTGGGAAGAATCCGAAAAAGTGATAAAATTAAATGGAACAAAGAGCAGCACCGAATAGTTCCGGATCCCCTTGGCCTTTTATATTAGTGTTATCGGTGCATTAACCTAAAGTCAGAGTCCCAAAATAATGACGTCAAGGAAAAGTGCCCCAAAAGTCCGACAATGATGGGAGTGGGACTTTTAACCACACGTTGGAATACGTCGCACAGGGACAGCCGAAACTGGGAATCGGAATAAGGGCAGACACTTACGGTACTCTGGATGACTTTGGAGAGAGTTTCAACCTTCTCCATCACCGTGTGGTTGAACCAGGTTGTGATCAGAAGGTTTCCGATTGAATCAATAGATGACACTACTATGATTCCCTCCCTATGCAGATACTCGCCATCCTTCCCCTCTTGTGACTTGTTTATCAAGTGGGGTCACTGTAGAATTCTATCACCAGGTCCATCGCTGTGTTTGGGGCATCGTGCACCCAATGCGGGCAATCCCTCCCCTATGGCTTACCGGTAAACCTCCCCTCTCACTGTTCTACGTTGTTACAGACGATTTGATGATGAACCTTTATCCTGGTCAAATAGAAAGGATTATGCCCTTCCAATCAAAACCCACGAAATCAATCTCAGATTGGATTCCCGATTACTCCACAAGTCAATGGTAGTTCTTATGCTCGGGAACTCTCCCTCATTTTTATTGACTCAACAACAGGGCCTTTATGACCCATGAAATATAAATGCCAGCGAAAGGTGGGAAAAGGTAGTATTAGGCCGAAATCAACCGTTTCTGGATATAACCAGAAAGTGAAATAAAATAAAAAAATAAAATGAAATAAAAAACAGCAAAGGCCATACGTATCTTCCTTGCTACATTATTATAAAGGGGTCAATAGCAACAGTAACTCCACCATTACAACCATACTTTTATCATTTACGACCCTTAGTGCCACGGGTTTTGCGAGGAGGAACCGGTTTATGACTACGAATGGTGCTGGTTCCTGTCTTCTTATTCGAAAAGTCCGACATTAATCCGGGCGAATCAGTACCAAGCACTGCATTGTTGGTCGCAGTTTCCTTTCCCTTGGAAGTCTTAGCACTTCCCCTAGGGGTACTTGCTGCTACACTGGTTTTGCGTGACGCCCGATGACGACGCTTAGGAAAAGTTCCCGGGATACGCTCGACATCTTGTTCCGATTCCGAAGCAGACTCTAAAAGGTGGGTAAAAGATATACGAGGAGTAGTACCAGGGGTAGGTTCCTCGGTCAAGTGCCGCTGGTGGGACCGCAAACGAGCCGAGCGTCGAGGAGTATACGTGCTAGATCTACCAGCCAAGGCTTGTATTGGTGCAGAGGGAGATTGTAGCCCAAGTTGATCGGTCCCGGTAGTTTGATGACTATGGGGAGTGGCACTACGTAAAAAGTAGCGGTTGGTCACTGCCGAACCCGTCGGAGGTGCACGACGGGAATCCGACCTCAAAGTTTTCCCACTGAAGGGGGTAGACGGAGCAGCGGCTTGACCCTTGCCGCGATAGAATCCCGACGAACCCAGGGGTGAGCGAATTCCCGGTAAGATGTCAATGGGTTGGCGCGTACGCGGGGAATAAGGGGAATGGAAAGACCCCGAATCATCCAGACGTTTTACAGGGGTAGCACCAGCGCGATGTAACGGTGAGTCAGCGTTGATACGTCCCGAACGATGAGACGATGACTCCCGAGGGGTGGTAGTATTTCGACGAGGAGTAGTGGGGGGACCCGTAAAGGGGCTATGGGCAGGTGAGTACATCTGTGGGGCTCCAAGGTGGGAATTGGTACCATCATTCTCCTGTGGGTTTCGCTGGGCAGAGTTCAACTTGTGTGTAATTGGCGGTGTTTTACTAGGTGTGGTTTGCTCCTCGGCTTCCCAATCCATCCCTGCCTGTTCAGCGGAGTCAATGGGCTGCGATTGGCGTTGGATTTGTTCGGACAATGCAGTCAACAACGATAACTGAGGCATGAGTGAGTGGTTCAGTTTATCCCGGGACTGACGACGGGTCTGGATTTCGTCTAGACCCGACATGGGACGATGTCTACGTTTAAACATTGACAGCGGGGTTTTAAGCTGATGCATATGTTTGGAAGCAGACAGGGGCGGTATGATAGGCGAAGGGCGCTTTGTTGAAGGAGTGGTGGGCCCCTCTGTACTGGTGAACCCAGTGCCCTTGGAACGGGCCGGGGTGGTAGGTAACTGGTGCATAAACGGTATAGTCTCGACGGTGGCCCCTTGCGTGGAAAGGTGCGAGTTGTCGGGAGTTACGTCGGTATCCAATCCTTCGGGTATCAAATGTGACAAATCCAAAACGTTCTTTTGTACCTGGGGAAGCACTAGCAATAAATTTTCAATCAGTGGGAATCGGTTCACTTTGCCCGGAGCAGATGGCACCCCAGGTTTACCCGTTTTGGTGGCCTGATCCAACCGAACTCGTTCCTGAATTTTAATCGCTTCGTGAAGTTGAATTGCTTCTACCAATCGTCTGTGCTGGATAAAGTAGATCAGCAAGAATTCTTTCACCAATGTGGAACTCTTGGGCGACTGGCAATAGTGCACGAGGTGAGTTTCTTCCGGGATCGTATAAGGTAGTCCCAGGAGGGTTTCCAAGTAACCCTCTTTTTCGGGATGACAAAACACAAAGTCCAACATCTGCTTGAATAGCGGGGACACCCGTTCCGGACTAGCGAACCGTGGACCAGTTGTTATGACGCCCACTGACTGTTGGCTACCACCGAGGGTTTCCTGTCCCAGTGCACACTCACGTTGGAATGAAAATGCGTCTTCCAAGCTACAGTGTAGAAGAATATTCATCTGCACCGTAAGCTCCACCTGCACCTGGGTAGTATCCCGAAGTACCCCGAGGAATTGCAAGGCAATGAGATACTTTTCATTACGAATAAACACGTCGAGTAAGTCCTGGCCCCATTGCAGTTCCACCGCCGGGTGGGACAGGTAGCGAAAGGCCAGTTCGAACTGACGGTGGTCCACCGCCCAATAAGCCCCCACGGCCAACTGCAGTCCCGCAGGCAAGTAACCCTCGGCGCTGAAACCCTTGAGCAAAGTGGCACTTTCGTAGTCACATAGGAAATAGTACATCAACATGTACTTGGTGGCCACATCGGCTTCGGCTTCTACGATGGCTAGCAACAACTTTCGAAAATGTGTTGCATCCCGGGGAGGATAGGCTTGCGCGGGGGAAAGATTAAACCTTTGCAAAAGCCGATCCACAAAGAGCTGGCCTCCCAGTTCGGTACGTTGGTAACGAATGGCCTGAATGTGCTTGGTTTGGTAAGGAAATACCTCGGGATGGAAATTAAACCAGTGGTGAATATCCAATTCGGACCGGGTAGTGGGTTGGGCAGAGGTATCAGGTATAAAATCCTCCGTGGGGGAAGCGTCTTCCGTTGTCGATGCTCCCAAGCCATGGCCGAGCAAGTGATGGGGTGTTAGCAATAGCCAATATAAACCTTCTGGACTGGTGTGCAGCACAGGTGACAGGTCCAGAACACTTTCTGGCGATAGATCGTGTATTTTGCTATCGTGTACATTTGTTGAGGACTTTCCAGAAAACTGCCAAGCTTGCAGGGACAAATATCCACCACGACCACGGGTAGGAAGTGAAGCAGTGATCGCAGCACACTGAAAGGAAAGATGAGAGGTACCTTTGGTATGACCTCGTACCTGACCATGCCCCTCGGGATTAAACACGGCAGATAGCGCCAAAAGGCGCCATTTGGATTGGGTAAACTCAGCATGGTCAGAAGGAATAAACGGTTGCACGTGTAACGCCCGCGCCTGAAACACCTTGATATCAGTGTCCAGTGTATAATATGCCAAGCCGGGGGTAGTTTTAGAGGAGATATCATCGGTACCATGACCTACTACCAAATGATAATGGCGGGAAGTGGGAGGATCGAGTACCGGTTCTCCCATCAGCACCAGGTGATCAACTGGTCCACCGAGTGACGAGGGAGTAAGCTGGTGTACTACTTCGGTATTTTGACCATTAGTGCGAAGAACATAAGTTGTGCCATTGGCACTACCGGCCAATAAGTAGTAGTAAGCGCCCTGGACAAGTCCCATATCCAAAGAACGGCGAGTGTGCGGTCCCTGATAGATCAAAGGGGCTAACCACGCCAAAGTCGTTAAACGGGCAGGTGTAGCACTATCCAAGCCACCGGACCTGTCGTACTTGATTTCAGGGAGGGTACAGAAATCTTTGGGAATAATAAACCGGTGGATAGCCACCTTACCCTCGGATGTACCAATCGCCAATAAATGTTGCCAATAGTCGGATTCTTCGTCCGTTTGGGATCCCGTAGGAAACCCGGACATGGACCCGACCACACTGGGGCTGCTGGGTTGGACAAACGAACTACCAGGCGTAATTTCGGGTATATTATCCACGGTAACGGGTTCCGAAAGACTCAATGCGGTCACCGTTCCAGGAACAGTATAAGGTAACGGATAAGTCATAACGGTAAGCGGGTCGAAAAAGAACAAAAGGCCCTGTTCAGTACTAACCTGTTGAGTGACGATCATGAGGAAACGAGTTGCGTACCCTAGAGTGCCGGGCACTACTTTGACAATGATCAGATCGGTCAGGTCTTCGTCGGACAATTGGGATACATGCAGCGAGGCCAATAATTGACCCTGGACGACGCCGCTGTTAACCGCAAACCGGGAACCCTTGGTTAGGGTTAACGTATGGGGCCATTCGGACGGTGTGAGACTACGTACTTCGAGATAGGTGGAGGAATAACTATAATACCACGTCGGTGTACCAAGTGGGTGTCCCAAAGCCGGTACAGTGTCACCGAATCCCCCTTGCAGCGCCGGTGAGAAGCCATGGGTGGAACTCACGGCGCTTTCGGAAGGGGTGTCTAACTGGGCCGAAGGAAATGGCGGTAAAGTCGTAAGATGATCCATGAGGTGAACAAGGGTGAAACCAACCAGGAAAAGAAAAGTCCAACGAGTATCGATTTCTCCTCCTGGTAAATGTTAGTGTCGGAGAACAAATGTCCACATGAAATTAAGAAAAGAACAATGTATTAACGGCCAGTGCAAAAAAAATACTACATACTTTTCCTCTGGTATTCGAAACACACTTTGGCTATCATTGCCAACGGATATATACCATCTGACTGATTGTTTGTGTGCATGTGCGATTGTGTGATTGTGTGATTTTTTTTCTAATGCCTTTGGTTTTCGGATGTCACTAGTCCTTGTTTTCATAAACAATCCGTTTTACTCCACCTGGCCTTCCCACGAAAAGTCACGTGTACATTCCCACAGCGTTGCAACCCTTGCGCCTACCCTTATCAAAATGTATTTAATTTTTTTTTTCGGATAAAACCTGAGACATTTTTGCACCCAAAATACCCTAAATTGCTCCTAAAATTAACTTTGCTTTTTACAATTTTCCTTACTTTTTTTTTTACATTCAGAACAGAACAGTTTAAGCGCTATTCACCATGAAACTTACTCCCGCTATCCTATCAGAGTGGTCGTCGGCTCCCATTAGCGAGGTGAAAACTCTCCAATTGGCCCGTCGGAACATTTCCAGCGTCGATGACTTGTCCTTTTGTATTGAATTACGAAAATTGGACATTTCCCACAATGCCTTGTCTCACGAACAAACCACTGTCGGGTTAGCCGAGCTCAAGACACTAACGTGGCTCAGCATTTCCAATAACCGCTTAGACCACGGCGGTTTTATTCGTTCCATGGACGAGTTAGTAGGTAGGTCATGACACGTTCTAGTCAGAAATACACTGTGGTTCGGGGATGCTAAGTGTAGAATAAAAGTACCTCTGTGTGACATCGATGGAGTAATTGACTAACTTTGCTGATATCTAATGGTTCGGATGTAATGAACCGCTGGACCCATCTTATTTTCTTGTCTATATTTAGTACTCAATTTCTCACATAACCAACTGATCCGTATACCCGAGGAGGTAGCAAACTGTCCTAAGCTCAAGGCCCTGGTGCTTGGTGACAATCGAATTCAACAGGTGGAAAACCTAGGGAAACTGGAACAGCTCAATACCCTTGTACTTTCGAATAACCGACTTACGGAAATCCCTCTTCTTCGCAAGAACACCGAGATGGTCAAACTTTCCCTGGGCAACAACCAGATCCGGATCATCCCCGATTTGTCACACCTCAGCCAACTACGTGAACTTCGTTTAAATAACAACAAGATTTTGACCATTCCCAGTCACCTCAGCCATTGTGTATCATTGGAAATTCTGGACTTGGGCAACAACATCCTGGCGTCATGGAGGTAGGTCACATAGCGTATTTCGAATTTATGGAGGCTATTTTTACAAGATACCCCCGATGCACGTGGGTTCTCACTATTCCGTTGCTATTTCCGGATGCTTTATAGCGCCCATATGCTCTTAACTAACCGATATTTTGACCTGGTCTGTGTACCTATTGTTTTATGCACAACTTTATAGTGATATGGAAAGTCTCGCCTTTATTAAGAAATTGACCAATTTGAATCTCAAAGGCAATAAGGTATGCGATGAGCCAGACTATCGTAGTCGGGTGCTAAAGCTAATGCCTACACTACGAGTCTTGGACGGTCAACGGTGTGATGAAAAATACCGTCTGAAGCTGGAAAAGCGACAAAATCGCCAGTCTCTCCAGAACGGTGAAACACCACGAGCACCGTCGACCCGCACCGGTGACCGTGGCAAAACTCGCGGGGTGCGAATTTCGAGGAATCGAACCTGGATACGGCCCCGACATAATCCTGGCACGACGGAAGTGAGCAACAAAAATTGATAGAAAAAATGGACAGGATTCTCAGATTATTCGTGGATTTCATTCTTGTTCTAGAAAAAAATGCATTTATTCAATTATAAATTTAATACTCGCGAGGATGTAAGTCTTTGTGGCACACGATGGAACCAGATAATCGTAGCCTACGTTCAATCCGATCGAAAATAATTGCACCCTAAAACACCAAGTGCGCTTTTGCTAAACTTTAAGGAATACACTGTCGTTTACACTTTATTAAATCAAGGCTGGCTGGAATACGCTCCAAAAAGGGGCGTGGAAACTGGATGAAGTCATAATTTATGCGGATTCACCTGTTCGGGCGGGATTTGCCTGTGACGACTGGGGACACAACAGCGCACTATATTCCAACAGATTATCCAAGTATTGGTTACAGGCAAGCAGTGTTTGGTTCATCAAAGTTAGACCCGTCGCCAAACGTGGTTCATCGACTGTTGCCTGGTCCAGGGCCTTTAAATCAAGTAGGGTATGATGGGTGTGGTGGATAAAATGTAGCAATTTTTTGACGAGGGTCACAAAGTCGGCATGGTAAGCCATTGGCAGTTTGATGTGCTCACCGTGGTAAGGCTGTTGAAGCTCACTGCTCACTCTAGCACGTTGGGTTACGACGCAATCCAGGTGGCTCTGGAACTGGGCCAATTTACGAACTACTCCGCAAAGGTGTGTATGATTGTATAGGGGTTTCCGGTAGCTGCTTGTGGCAATAGTATACAGTGCTTGTAATATCTAGCTCCGCAAGGTACATAATGATATGGGATAAGTGGGTGCAGGGTTAGCATAATTAATATCAGGCTGATTACCCCCAATGGGCTACACCTAACCAGTGTAGCCTAGAAATAGACCATACCATACCCGCTATATTTTGGTGTTATTGAAGGATGCCCTGAGAGAAAACCACACATAAGTACTCTCATCCTATTTTACTGGCAGTCACTTACTGTGGCTACATTGGCTTGGGCTTCGATGATATCGCTAACCTGCTGTGCAGAGTCCGCAATTTCCCGTACGATGGCAGCGTGCTGGGCAGTCAGTGGCACCTCGGAGTCCTCAACACCAGTATACTAGATTAAATCAAAGTAGTCCACAGTTCCAGGGTAAACAACTTATCACATACAAGGGCAGTTGGTATTAGTTGAGAAGTGACCATGGCTCGATTCACTGACGTAATGCCTATACTTGCACAATTAAGTTGAGTTTATACTACTTAATGTCTTTTCTTTAGCACCAATTTACTGTGTGCACTAGTCCATTACTACTTGAAAAAAAAATTCCCCGACCACGATGTGTACCTGTGGAGTCAATCCGAGTGACTGAGCGTTATCGAGTACGGCTGTGTACGGGTTGCTAATGGGTGGTGGCATAACGACTAAAATATAAGCAATATGTTCAACGTGTACAAGTCAAAAAAAATAATAATAATTGAAAGGGGAAATGGGTTCTTCAAGCGGCCAACCAACCCAGACAGCGGCTGACTATGAAATTCACTTGGGACCACCTGGGTACTTTTTTTTCGTGTATATAGCGATTTGGAGCAAAGAGATGACAATGACAGTAAAACCAATAGGATATTGTTAGTGATCTATTCGATGCTGATGGATTAGTATAATCAAAATAAACGGTCCCATAAGTTT
>JAOPJG010000755.1:0-17407 GCA_027478255.1 Dispira simplex | reverse complement strand
CAATATAAATATGTAAACGTGCCGCTGGACAAGCTAAATAAAATAAAACAACAAATGAATAGTCACCATAGATAAAAAAACAGTTATAGTCAATAATAACCGACATAGTGGGGAGAATGAAAGAATGCCCTGTTTCTTTAGATGATTAAAAGCTGGATTATGAATCTACTAGTTCTCCCGCTTGTCATATACATTCTTGTTTGTTCACCATAGCGAATAAGGTGCAAGAAAACTCCAATGTACGACTTTACCTTATATCTCCAGGGTACAACTTTGATAAGACCGAGAGGAACAACAACAGTAAAATCAAGCGAATAAAATTATAATCCTACCAAAAGAATCTCACTTTCCCCTCGACATCGGTGTGTTCATAAGGCCTGGGAAGCCTTCTTCTTCCGGTTACGCGGGGGAGTAACGGCGTTATTGTTGTAATTGGCACCGTACATAAACCTTTTCTTCTCAGCCGGTTTTAAGATTTGAAAAGAGCACATGAGCGTTTCGTCGATGCTCATCATGGCACCGGCGTTGTCGAATTCTCCACAATAATTTGGCGCGGAAAACAACGTCACTAATTGACGCTTGGCAAAAAACTCGTAGCCATCTTCCACCACTTGATGTGCCCGACAGATTAGGTCCATATCGTGTCGTTCTAAAAAACGTTTCACTACGTCAGGACCAAAGGTATAGGATACCCCACGGTCGTTTTCACTCCAACCTACTACGGCCTTGTCAGGATCCGACCATAGGAGATCACACAGTAATCCGGTGTCGGGTACATCCGTGGGTCGCATCACACGACGGACTTGGTCCATACTCTGAAGCTCTGGTGAGAGGCCACCGTGCATGCAAAAAATCTTTTCGTCAATCACCGCGGCAATTGGAAGACAGTTGAAACAGTCAATGAAGACTTTCCAGAGTTTGATGTTGTAGCGTCGTTTGCATTCGTCGTAGAATCCGTATATCCGGTTGATATTAGCGCACTCATGGTTCCCCCGAAGGATAAAGAAATTTTCCGGGTACTTAATTTTGTAGGCTAATAGCAAACAAATGGTCTCGAGGGACTGCTTGCCACGATCGACGTAATCCCCCAGGAAGAGGTAGTTGGCATCCGGCGGGAAACCACCGTATTCAAACAGCCGTAGCAGATCATAGTACTGGCCGTGGATATCACCGCAAATCTTGATGGGTGCCTCCAACTCTAGTAAAATTGGTTGGGTGATAAAGATTTCGCGCGACGTCGTGCAGAGCCATCTAATTTCCTTTTCCAAGAGTTGTACTTGCTTTCCAGGACGAGAACCACGAACTGTTGTATTGGGTAACAAGGAGAGTAGAGATTAGTTCACCATCAATCAGGAACAAACCACAGTGAATTCTGGATTAGTATGGGGCCTTTATGGGGGACTAGATATAAAGGCATCGGACGCATTGTGGAACTAGAAGAAAGATGCCCAACAAGGATGAATAATAGACCAGAGGCAACTGTGGTCATATACGGCGCATGCTCACTAGCTTACGTATCGCGTTCAATGAAACAGAGTTGGGGCATTTTCATGTTTACTTTGGATAAAGAAACAGAAAAGACTGACAGTATAACTGTAGAGGACTTTGAATACCCTCTGCCTTGCAAGGATAAAGACTAACTGACCGCGGGAGGAACCCGTCCTTTATACCAGCATAGCCCAGTATAGATGACCAATTAAGGACGCAAGACCGTCGCAAGCAAATCACTAAAAAAATACACTTGGCCACATGTTCGTCACTGCTTATGGTATGTACATGTGCGGTTATTTGAAATAGCCCTAGACCGGCTAACGATAAACAACGAGCAAAAGACAAGGGCTTGCAGCACTTCAGCAGATATACCGCGCACATCTCATCGACGTATAGTCGAATAGGACTTCTAAGGTGACTAGATCGGATCGTCACATATCCTGATACAAAAGAAGCAGGTACACGAACCATTACTGGACGAGATGGAGGAGAGGGGCTTACCTTCGAGAAGCCGGGTGATGATATGGTCAACGTCGGGAGTTATGTCATCTGCCATGGTAAAGGTGGCTAAAGGCGGTTCCAAAAAATAAGAACGAACGAGATTACAACTAAACAAGCAAAAAAATATAAAAGAAGTAAAAAAAGTGGATGGAATTGTAAAAAAAAGGAGAGAAATATTGGAAACGATAAAATAAGTGGTAGCTCTAGGAATACCAATAAAATAAAATAATTGGGAAACATAAACAAAACAAGTGTAAAAAAAAGCGAGAGAGCAGTAAAAGAAAAATTAGGGGAAAGGGGGAGACGAAGCCAAGTGATAAACCCTCACTGCGAAAACGGACACTCCTCTGAAAAAAACAAACTAAGCTGTTAAAGGGCTAAGTAGAGAGTTGCACACGAAAGATGGTTTTTTTTAAAGGCGAGAACAAAAAAAACATTATTGACAAGGAGAAAATCTACCACTACGAGAAAAAACAAGGCACTTGGAAAATAGCCACTTTTTCGGAGATTAGATAATTAAAATAAGGTAAAAAAAATAGAAACCAAAACAAACGGACGGTGTAATTCGACCATATTGAAAACCCTCTGAAGAAAAACTTAATTGTGGGCACACAGACACTTTTCTACTCACTCACAAACACGCCAACCGTGCCAATAAGTGAGGGCCATTGAAACTCAGACCATCCGTGTCAAAGATTGACCACACTGTCCGTCATGTGCCCCGACATTATGGGCCATTTCATCCACTCTTCCCCGCCATCCACAACGTGCACTACAGTCTTTGTTATTATAAAAGAAAAATGAATTGCTAATGTAAGCAATGACAGCAGCAGTCAGAGCACAATACAAGCGTATTCTTTTTTTTGGGTAATAACCATAAATTTATTGGTCACGTATTCACGTTGTATACCGACTAAACAACCAGTGCTCTTCATTAATCTCCTGTCTATCAAGAGCCATTTACCAGCCTACACATATCACCGAAGATTTTAGGTTTACTCTATAAATCCCAACAGATTCGGCTATTTTTCCGTAGCCTCTATAAAAGAACGGTGCAATTCCATCAGTTGGGTCACAATCTTGGCCTCAATTTCTAAACCAGGATTTTGTAGGCATTCCTCCTCGCTCAGATGGATAACAAAGTCACGTTCTGGTGTAATAAATGTCACTGTGCGTTTACGACTGGTTAGCAAATTGCCAATGACCACTTGATGGCCATAGCGGGTCAGGGCGTGCTTGGCCTTGGGAATCAGCAGGTCGGGATCGGTTTCCAACTGGTGGCGACAGCATCACGTTGGAATCAATGATAATGTGAGAGTGAGTATAGTGCATCACACATCGTTTCCATTGATAAAGACAAACATTGGGGGCTATCCAACTAAGGCGCAACCACGATATAAACGTATCAATTCACGAATTCCCATGGTCAACTAAACACACCGAGGTCAAGAGTAGCATGAACAGTCTGATGACCGGGACATTTTTTTAGTCACCAAAACTTACTTTGAAGGACACGATAAAGCTACGCGGAGCCCATTCGTATACCAAAGGCCGTAGAAATTTAGGCACCTGGTCCATTGTTAAAGTAAGCCCACCTTCAGCCGATTGAATCTTGTGTTCGACCATTTTCTGCGCTGGAATAAAAAAATCACTCACAGCTGCCGCCAAATAACACATGACACGTGGACCCAATCTCGACAAACACCGCGTGGCCGAACGCAACAAAAACAAATAGTCCGACAGGGTCGTAAACGTAATCATCAACAACCTTCGCTCTTGCAATGCGGCTTGGTATTTGGACACCGCTTGACGCATATTGGCTTGGTAGTCTGGTTTAATTTTAACCTCGTGGGTGTCCGGATCCACCATCAAATAGTCCAATAAAGTACCCCTGGTCGGCTGCGTCGTCAAAGTCACCGGTCCGAAATGTCGGGCAAAAGGTTGCAGGCTGCGTTCCCTATGCATAAAAATAACCGCGTAGCCCTGTTTGATAAAATACTCTGCAGAAGCCGCCCCACGCGTTCCAGCGCTGAAATTATCAATGAACCGAACTGTTTGGTTTTCCAACGGTACAATGGTACCCCCACTCGTTATCAGCACCACCGGACAGTTGGTAAGGGCCTGGTGGTATTGTACGAATTCCTCAATCAGAGCCTCGTTGTCTGGTAAATTGGGTGGAGTGGGGTTCATGGTGAAGTAGGTGTCCGGGTCAATCTGTTCAAAAGGGTGACTTTCCAATACCGACTGACAACCCGTGGGTGTACGACTACCACCTTGTTTACAAGGTGCGGATGGAAGAGTTTCCGGATGTGGCGTCGGTATGCTATGGTTCATCCTTTCTGCTGTTCACTGTTTGTAAATGCCAAGCGGTTACACGTATCACACAATTAGCGGTATACAGGGTGCTTCAGATAAATAAGATAGAAATGCGTAAAAATACGCTTTTAAAACAATAAAAAAAATAGTATAATGGAGTAAGGCACAGTACACGAAGGGGGTTTATTCGAAGCGGTAGAATTTAGGAGCCAAACTGTTGTGGGTAAACCAAACCACCAAAAACAGGGCACATGAAGCAAGCTTATTATCGCACGATATGATGGTGCTCAAACCCATCGTCAGTCTGTCTCGTCCGCCAAAAACAGGTTTGATTGGGGATGATAATGTCAAGTTTCCCACCGAAGAAAATGATAAACATATGGGACCAGTTCAGATTGCTAAATATGTATTACTTGCTTCTCTATTTGGGTAACGATGGCTTTAATAGAGCAAACTGACGCAATGTTAAAAAATCTCATTTTAAATATTAAAGGCTTTTGTATTATATTAGTAACCCAACTATCAAAGAGACGATGATATCCCCCACCCAGTGGAAGGGATAATTCGACTCACACTGACAAAAAAGGGATGCCTTCTTTTATTGCAAAGCCCACAATCCAAATTTTATCCATGCTTACACACCACATCCAGACACCTCAAAGGCACATTGTGAAAAAAAAGTATATTTAAAAGAGTTTTTCTTTAAAAAAATCAACAGCTCATCCCAACAAAGTAACTAAACTCACTAAATCCCTACCAAAATTCTAAACACGGGGAATGGCACCAATGTTACCAATACCCACACTAGTGGGTTTCGATTTCAACAACGATTGGGCCGCCGCCTGGACATCTTTGACGGATAACGTGTCCAAGGTAGCCAGGGAATCCTGCAAAGACGCAGCCTGGGCGTTAAACACTTGATTTTCTAACTGGGCAACCTGACCTTCCAAGGTGCCCTGGGCCGCGGCCAAGGTAAACTTGACACGGTTCACGGCTTGTTGCAAAAGGTCACCAGTGGGGCCCGATTCCGCCAATTTCTGGAAATGGGACTGCGTGGCGTTAACGGCTTCGGTCAACTGGGCTCCGTTTTGGGGTGCCTGGACGTACACACCCACCAAACCGGCGTCGGAATAAGCCAGTTGGAAACTTTGCATTTGGATGCCATGGCCGAGATTCTGTGCTGTGAGGGCCAACAACGAGTGACCATTACCCCATTTAGTGCAGGGGGAACCACCCAACACACCGCATAGCACCTGGTGGGCCAGCAGATCACGGGCACTGTTGAGACCACTGCTCTGGTACGCCAAGGCAAATTGCGTCTGACCACTGGGTCCTTCCAACAGAGCCTGTCCACCGACGTATTCGGTAGCCGAAGATTCTAAACCCGCACCACTCTGGGCGGTAGATTGTTTGGCAAACACGTCCGTGACCAACCCACTCAACTGTTCGTGGTCCACGTTAACCCCCACCAAAGCCAACTGCGACGGAACAAACGCCTGTTTAGCAAACTGTTCCAACCCATCATGGGTCACCGTGTTATACGGACTAGCGTAGAGAGAATTACCCAATCCTCGGTTGAAAGCGACACGGTGCAATTCATCAAACAGACGAATTTTGCTATTAGCCCGTGCGGCCAAGGTTTCCCCCACCACCTGGGGCTGGGCATCCCTGAATTCGTAATCCGTAAAACAAGTTTCAAAAGCCACATTGGCCAACACGTCCGCAAAGTAGGGCACATCCTCCTTAAAACACTGGGCAGTGTAAACCTGGTGTTCACGACCCAATGTCGACGACAACACCCCACCTTGATTTTCTGCTTCCCGGATAATACGGAATGCGGAACGACTTTTCGTGTTTTTAAAGGCAAAGCTTTTCAAAAAATGGGCCACCCCAGCCTGACCGTTAGGTTCATAACGGGAACCAGCTTTAACTACCAAAGATACCGACGCTATCGGAGAAGCCGAACCCGTGGATGCCGTAGCCACACGGAAACCCGGGTTCACCTGGGTGAGTTGGGCACCCGAAGTGGCCGCCGTGGCCAAGGTACGTGAGTAACGGGCTACACGGGCAGTGGGCAATGTCGTTCGCAGCATGATGTAGGGTCTTGCGATCTGTTTTAAATCCAAACAGCGAAGAATGCCATTGCGGTCGTAATAATCATATATAAAACAACTCAGTTAGACTCTGTTGAAGTTGTTTAATCCTCTCCCTCCCTCACTCATTCATTAGCGAAACGCTATCCAGCATAGTGAGAAAGAGGTATAATAAAACATTATTATAGTTGGGCTGTATGCCTGCAAAACTAGCTCGGAATCCCTGTGATCGAATTGACGTTCTACTTACCCTGTAAAGAATTGGTTACTGTCGATAAGTAGAGTGGGATCAGTCTAGACGAAACAAAAGAAAGTAAAAATTAACTTAAATGTAAACGTCAAGTAATAAGTGAATTCGTACTTGTCAACAGCCAGACAGCGATCGAATGCAACACAAAGGTCCGCCGTTCCTAATGGTAATGGAGAGGGTTGCAATAAGCAGTGTTGGGTTTGGTCTTGGGTTTATGTGGTATGGATGCCTTTTGACAACTAGTGACACGAGTAGCCCAGCTTTATGGTTCAAAATACTAATACTGGTGGTCCTCTGCCCATTAATACAAGCCCACTGTAGTTGACTTTGGGTAAGGTTTATTCCGCACCAACTCCGTTGGGGCAACGACCCACTATTACTATATCAGGTGATTCATCAATTTTATCACGTGCTAGAGTTAGCGAACCCACCTGACATATTCCATTATCCCTTAATGGGGTTGAAAGGGTAGTACAACTTTTCGGGCCTTAAGACTAATTCTTGGGTTAAGTTACAATACCTTTGGGCTTACGAGGTGGTGGTTGGTAGTGTTCGCTTTCGAAAAAATGAGGGAAGAATGGTTGTTTGCAGTGGCAATATCCATCATTGGATGGTTCATTATATTACATCCTTGTACTCCTCAAGAGTAGTGCTCCAACACGGAAAAACCTCCGTTGTGAAAGGTTTTTATTTATTTCACCTGCCTGAGTTGAAAAACTGTGCAAAGCGGGCAGCAGGTCAACAGTTTTAGATATTCGTTTCACCTACTTGTTCCCAAGACATGGTTTCAAAGGGAGGATGAGGAGCTAGTACTCCCTAAAGTTTGGACCCTGTAACTACTCGCAGAGCCACGTTTCCTAAACCTTGAAGAGAATCATAAACTACTTGAATAAACTCAATCTAAAAGTTATGTAAATTTCGAAGGGAACTCTCTTAAATTTCCTGTAGCAAAACATCGATAGTTCGGGATATTGGAGTATATTTTAGGCCGAATTGCCCAATCACTATGTAAGGGGAGTTTAAAGTAAATGGAATGTGCTTTTAATCTAGTACACTGCGAGTATGCGGTTTTTTTCCGACGTAAACTGTAGAACGAATATAAATTTTTTCCTATCCGCACCTGGCTATGTGTTCAAACATTGATGATTCATTAATTTACAATCCTACCTTTCGAGTCCAGTTAGGTATTATACAGTTCACCAATCAACCAAAGGTGGATGGCAACATGTGCACAGAGAAGGCAGTGGCACCTGCTGTCTTAAGAAAGATACGACGGTATTCACAGGCTATACCCTCTCCTAGTGTTTCGTTTCCAGTTTAAAATACGTAGGCATGGCGTTGCAACAGCCACGCCATCCACGCATAGATAAATGTACTATTTTTGAACACATTCGGCATTATCAACGTATCCCTCGCATGATTTTTCCCTACCCCTATCATCTCGGATTGTGAGGTAATCCAAACCACAGAGAAAAAAAAGAACGCCATAATCAATACCTGCATTACTGTAATCCTTATTTCTGTGTATTTGTTTGAGAGAATGTGAGAAAGAGAATGTCCAATGTCTCGAATGAAGTCTTCTCACAAAGGGTACATCCGGCCCCCCTCACTTCTCCCCACTATAAATACCGAATGAACATACACCGTATCAGTCCTGACTCATAAGTCAATCTTACCTTGGACGAATTCCCCCTTTTTTTCTTATTCTTCAAGGTAGCACACATAACTCTTTCACAGCTTGGTTATTCCTCGCTATACCTTTTCTTTTTACTACTTTTGTTATCTTTGGAAACTTCATGCGGCTCTATCGCGGCATTCCTCAATACCTGTAATTTGTTCTCTGCTTTGTTTATTTCCAACCAATCACTTCAAAGCATACGTTTTTCACACAAACTCATACCCAACCGTCCCCTCTCCTACTCGCCTTGTTCTCACCATGTCGTCCGATCCTTCTTCGTTCCAAAACAATAAAGGCGCTTTCACTTACGACGACTTACGCGTTGAAGAATACGATCCGCTGATTCCGCCTCAGATATTACAAGTGGAGATTCCCGCCCCGAAAGCGTCTATCAACACTATTATCCAAGGTCGGTTGGACTGTGGAAAGATTCTCCGCGGCGAGGATGACCGTTTGATTGTAGTGGTAGGGCCTTGCTCTATCCATGACGTAAAGGCCGCCAAGGAATACGGCGCGTTATTGAAACAAGCCCAGGAGCAGTATCAGCAGGAATTGGTGATTGTGATGCGGGCCTATTTTGAAAAACCCCGGACTACTGTGGGCTGGAAGGGTCTTATTAATGACCCTGATTTGGACGGATCGTTCCAAATTAACAAGGGTTTACGCGTGGCTCGTAAACTATTGTGCGATTTAACTGCTCTGGGTATCCCAGTGGGGTGTGAACTGCTGGACACTATTTCACCCCAGTTTATCGGTGATTTGATCTCGTGGGGAGCCATCGGAGCCCGTACTACCGAAAGTCAACTGCATCGGGAACTGGCATCGGGAGTGTCGTTCCCCGTAGGGTTCAAAAATGGAACCGATGGGAATGCCGGGATTGCCATCGACGCCATTCGTGCGGCCGCCCACCCTCATCACTTTTTGGGTGTAACCAAGCAAGGTTTGGCGGCCATTACCAACACCACCGGTAACGATGTCTGCCATATTATTCTTCGGGGCGGTAACAGCGGACCCAATTATGAAAAGGAGTGGGTGGCCAACATTAAGGAGCAGCTGATCAAGGCCAAGTTACAACCTAGTATTATGGTGGATTGCAGCCACGGCAACAGTCGGAAAATTCATACCAACCAACCCCTTGTGGCCCAGGATGTGGCTGACCAAATTTCGGCGGGTGAATCTAGTATCGTCGGGCTTATGATCGAAAGTAACCACCAAGAAGGGCGCCAGGATATCCCCAGCGTTAAACAAGGGGGTCCGAAAGCACTCAAGTACGGGCAGAGTGTTACTGATGCTTGTGTGTCCTGGGAGCAAACCCAACCCATGTTTGAATGCTTGGCCGAAGCGGTACGTCAACGTCGTGCGCTAAATGCCCGATAATAACTGCAATCGCTTTTCGTTTATATTAATTAACGGATAGCTTATTTCCGCATACCTTGCTATCGGCCTTGTCAAACAGAAGCTATGAGAGTTTGTGTGTAAGAGGAGGGGGTGTACACCTGCTTACTTACCTTAATTCCCTGCATTAGAGTGTCATTTTTGATATTCATTCTTCAGTTTATGTGGATATTTTATGGACCTTGACTTTTTATTTTATTCTCTAACCCTCACTTACATTTTCATTAAAACTCTCCTGGATTACAAGCTAACCCTGGGCAGAGAACAAATCAGTCCCAATATTTCCTACTAGACGGAAATATTTTTAGCTAATGAGGTATTGGGACACATCCACATTTAGAATTGTGGTTAACATCTATTCTGCCGTAGACCGCATTGCCTTTAGTTTGCTGGTACGACGGCTACAACGAGTGGCACCGGCGGTTTGTAATTTATTACGGAACTTCTGGATGACCTGATTAATATTGTTCAATGGGGAAAGCCGTAAAGCAATTGCGTGGTCGTATACACGAACAAGGCACGCCATCGTATTGGTAATTGTGTGCCGGGAATCACCAAGACAATAAACCAGTGTAGTAAGTGGTAGTTGGAAATTCTTTGTCACAATGTACCATCCAATATGTGAGAACCTGCTCTTTCGATTAAGAACTGAGGCAGATCATTACGATTCCAAATTTTGGACCCCATCCTGATCTTACCCAAGTTATTGTCCTGATAGTTCTGAGTGGTGACGCTATGGCTGAGGGGTACGCTTTTTTTAACCTTTGTATATCTTTTCAGCGCATCATTGATGCATTCTTTAAACTCGCTGGACGGTGGGAGGTCGGGCGAAGGAGTAAAAGGGTGCCCGGGAAAGTCTTTTGGGAGAATGATCTTGAGCAGCTTGGAGGAACACTCCGTTTCGCCAAATAAAGGTTGGTAAACTCTTCGTGTAATGTTAAGGTTAACATCGGAGATAATAACTTTCCATGAACTACCAGACTGGGACTTCATGGGATAATGCTTAACTTTGGTTACAATGTTTTTACTGGAAATATACCTACCATACGGCTCTTTTGGACCGGGGAAAAACGGACCTACGTTTCCAGACGACGATGTTTCATGGGATTGGATTTGAATACCTCTTTGGACAGTCAGGATCCCCCTTGAGGGGGATAAGGAGCAATTTTTCGCCTTACACGCCGGAATAGTAAGCAATGGTTGGTTGTATATTTCCCAGTAAGACTTTGGACTCTGTAGGATAAAATATTCACCCGCGCGACTAAAGTCAAGGCAACACTTCACCATGCGATAACCACTAACAAGGTAAAAGCAAGGTGCCAATTAACAAACCCTGCCATTGTGTTTCACGCTTTAAGCACTTTCTAAAGCAGTTGACAATATTGACAAGAGGGGTATTCAATTTCGCGGTGATAAAAGTTAGAGTGCTGGGTAACTACTGCGAAACCAACAAAATATAGTATAAAAGAACCCCGGATATGTGTTTGAAGGAAGTTTCGGTATGATATGGCTGTAGCGGTGTCATACATAGGTAAACAACTTACCGGATTATACAACTCACCACTCTCGCTTCACTGGATATCCGGAAAATTTATTATGTTGGTGCAGGCAGTGCTTGACGGAGGTGAAAAAGGGGGAGTGTCTATTCGTACCACATTCATGTCTTCCACCATGCCGAATAAAAAAATCACAGGATCACACATGAATGGGATGGGTAACCTCGAGGAGTATACTTGGGTAACACCGACTTCGAGCAGTGGTTACCTGCCCTGCGCCAATTGAAAAAGGGGGGAAGTAGGTGGCCATACTTGCCTAACGAAATATGACATATAATGCATATGGGTGTGTATCATCCTCGGGTGAGACTGTACTGATTTTCTTCAGCGGATCACTCTACGACGTATTCCAATTTTAAGGTTGTATAAACGGCAACGGCTTTATATTGAAACAACACGAAAAGAAATGTCGTGTTCCATACTTTTTTTTCGAAATAAGGTTGCATTTCATGACAACTTCCGTTCGCTGATATCGTACATCTCTAATACCAGTGTCCAATTATGTCCATCTTGCTTTAAAATGTTACCGAGCTCTCTAAACGGCCACTTTTATCAACTGTCGCCCACCCCTATTGGTTGGGGTTATCATTATTAACCGATATTTCCACACCTAACAGGGGACCTGTTTTTAACAAGTGGAGGGCATTTGGGATCTTTTTTTTCGTATATCACAGCACACGACAATGGATTGGTCTTGCCTTTTTCCTATTTCTACTTCTCATTAGGCCCAACGTCCATTTCCAGAGGGAATCATTGAGCTGTACAACTTGTTTTCACCACTGCACAACGGACACTAGGAAAGGAGTAGACGATAGATAAAATGGTCCCATCGCACTCGCTGACATTGTACAAACCTCCCGAAATGTGCTACCGGGTAGCTTTATTTACGATCTTCCAGTGCCAACGGATATATCGCCTAATTTAATACTATATATTTTTAGTTGTTGGTACAGTAGAATAAATGCCACCAATGCTTTTATAAACTCAGAAAAATTCGATGGGATTGGTCGTGTAATCGTTTAAGATAAAGGCCCGCTGATGAAAACATTCGTTACAGGGGAACTAAAATTTACCAGCCCTGAACCAATTGAACTCAGCATAGTCCCCACCATATCTCTTGGTTTATCTTTCATTCTGGTAGTAGAGAGCCTTCCCCATGCGTGTAACGTTATTGTAACCACATGAGTTACCCAATACATTTTCCGTATTCGTTGACTTTCACATAGGGCAAACATATACGATAGGAAATCGGCAGTTTATCGGTCACACGTTGGAGATTATGGAATAAAGTCAACAAAAATGTGGACATTTCGTAAAAAACATAGTAAACATTTTACACACTCCAGCCTCTTACCGCATTGACCTATAATCTGTGACCGTTATTTCAACCAAATTTTTCACTGTATAATTATACGCTGTGGGGTGGAACCCTTTGCGTTTTTGGTCTCCTGTGACGCTCTTTTAGTGTGGAAAGGTTATTTTCGGTAGCTACATCCATGGGCCTGAAAAGAAAGAAGTAGGATCCGGTAAGAATGGATGTAGATAGCTCTTCCGTTATGTTAAGACATGTCAAAAATTGTCTGTACTATTGCATCAATTGGTGACTACCGTATTTCTTATTTTTTGCTGCAGCTGAAATGCATAACCCAAAAACAGTGCCCTTATACAAGAAATAAAAAAGCATGGGGTAGTGTGGGTTGTCGTTTTCACCATTTCTCTTCTACAGTAAGGTTAACGTACACCCCGGATTGAAAACGTCAACCCTGTACTACAAACAGTTCTAACCACGTGATTTTACTGAAGCATAGCTTTCCTAAGAACTAGCATGTATGTGATGGTAGACAAAGTACATAATAACTTAAATTCCTACCTAGAATTTCTACAATGTCTACATATTCTGGGGTTTCTTACCTATAGTGATGAAATATGTGGTTGTCCGTGTCATCCCTCGAAGACGGTAACGTGATGGAAAACGAAGAAACGATCACCACTCGAAACTCTACATTTCGGAAGTATTATTTACACGTGACAATTTTGGCCCACAATTTTTTTTTGATGAAAAAAAGAAAATCTGACAGTGACGAGCAACTAGCTAAATCAGCAATTCCTGGATATTACAATTTTTTAAGGGTATATACTAATGGGTGGGTTATAAGCATTATAAATAAGAACATTTAACCTATTTGAAATCCATGTTATTATATCGGGGCGCTTTGCTACGTTTCTCTCATTGCTGTCGGTTCACTTATCTGTCGCCGTCCCCTGTTACCACCAGTTTACATTACCTCCGAGCTTTCGCAATGTCTGCCTCTCCCACAGGCCTCCCAACGACCGAATCTGGCCCAGTTTCTCGAGCAGGCTCACCGGCGGCGACCACCCCTGTGCCTTCGGATATTGTCAATGCACCTGAACCAATCTCTGCTGATCCCGATATCCCGGCTCCAGTGGAGAGTACCGAGCAGGACAGTGACTCCCACACAAAAGTGTTGCTCAAAAATATTCCCAAGAATTTCAACAACGACAAAATCGTGACATTGTTTCAAGAGCATGGACTTACGGGTGTAAAAGTGGTCGGATCCAAGAGGGGGTCGACCAAGACATTGGTGTGCCTGGAGAAGAACACGGCGCACGATGCAATTCGTTTGATTCGGCGCGGATTGTTGAGAAACGCCAAACGGGTTCGGGCTCGTATTCTTAACAAGCACGATTTTGTCCAGCGACGGATTCTAGAAAATGAGGAAAGGGAAAAGGCCGAGGGGCCCCTTACACCCGAGGAAATGGAAAAACGGATTTCTGATAAAACAACCCCGTTATGGAAGGAACCGTACGAGAAACAACTTGAAGTTAAGCACCAGGTGTTTTCTAAACTCATGAACCATCTGACCGGTTTATTGTTAAAATCGGCACCCAGAGAAATCCAGAATTCCCACTTTGGCTGGATGATGGATTACATCCAGCAGGCAAACGACGCTCTGGGGGAATCTCTGAAAGTAGTCTTACGCCAACGTTACCAAGCTTACGAAGAACAGAACATTCCCATTCCACCGTTTATGCTACATAAATTTCCTAAGCAGTTGGCCGAGATTGCCGGTCCGAATCTTCCTACGAACGAAAAACAGCCAGAAGAGACATCCATGGAAACGGAGGATGGTGTTACCACTAACAAAATTCCGGAGGACCCGACATGGAAGGAAAAGTACCAGGTCATTCATGCGCAATACCCTTTGCCACCCCGAGTTAATACTCCCTGCCCGGTATTGCCCACGGTGGCCTCGCCGGTACACACCGGTTACCGTAACAAGTGCGAGTTTACATTCGGTGTGACTCCCAATGGTGAACCCGATCTAGGATTTATGTTGGGTAATTTTAGCAGCGGTGTGACTCGGGTAGCCAATGCAGACCACTGTTTGCACGTTCACCCCCGGGCGGTCCAGTTAGTCCAAAAGATGCGTGACTATGTACGTAATGTATCTCCCCATCCAGTCTACAATCAAATAGAGCGGGTAGGGGTATGGCGTTTGTTTGTTACCCGCACCCAAGCGTCGGGAGAAGATATGGTAATCGTTCAGTACAACCAGACGAACCTCTCTGACGAAGAGCAACAAATCATCCAAGAGGACCTAAAACGCTTGTTTTTCAGATCCGAGGAAGACTTTGTGCCGGTGACCTCCCTGTACATTCAGGAGACGCCCGATCAAACCAACGGGATCTCGCAAAAAAGTCCTATTGTGTTATTAGCTGGTGCTCCATTAATCCATGAAAAATTGCTTGACACCCAATTCCAAATTTCACCCCACTCGTTTTTCCAAGTGAACACCTTGGGCGCCGAGCGGCTGTACTCCATTGTGAGGGATTGGGCCATGGGCAAACCCTCACCGATGGTCACTCTCACGGCGGAGGGTACTACCGATTCCGTACTTCCCAATGGATCGAAGGATATCCTACTGGATTTGTGCTGTGGCACGGGTACCATCGGTATTTTAATGGCCAAATACTTCCGACAGGTGATCGGTATCGAACTGGTACCCCAAGCGGTAGAGGATGCCAACACCAATGCGACCGCCAAGGGTATCACCAATGCCAAATTTATCGCTGGTCCTGTCGAAAAAGTATTGGGTTCCCAGCTCCAGCAATTAAAAGCGGACGGCGTCATTACGGACACGTCGTCGGTAGTGGCAGTTCTGGATCCACCGCGTAATGGGGTGAATAACAAAGTACTGGCCGCTATCCGAGAATGTCCGGCCATCCGTCGGGTCGTTTTTGTAGCCTGTGACTTCAAGCAGTCCGTGAAGAATATTGTGGATCTCTGTCGTCCTCCGTCCAACCGGTACCCGGGCACTGCGTTTTATTGTACACAAGCGGTGCCTGTGGATCTCTTCCCTCATACTAAAGCTTGTGAATTGGTCATTGAACTGGTTCGTGTGTCCCCTAAGGCCGAAACACCGGACGTAGTGATGTCGCAATGATTAAGAATAATGGACCTGGGTAATCCATTTTCAGTGCTTTAAAAAATTGGAGATGCATATTTTTGGTTTCTAAACACCCCCATCCCTTGATATATGATTTTTTGGGCTGCATTATATAAATCATTATCGTTTTTTATGGTTGTCAGTTTAAATATTTTGTCGTTTTATAAAATTGTGTCTATTTTTAAGCCACTATGCGGTTCTCTTGGTGAAAAGCCCTGCGCTGATCCATATTCAAAAATAAGAAAAAAAACTTTGGAAAAAGTACATTTTACCATGTGGGTGGGTTTTGTAATTATTTTTTTTGGTTCACAGCTGCTCCTGGTTTTTTTATCGGTTCTTTGAATTTTAACTTGCAAGTTTTGTTGTGTTAACAATGGCCGATGTGAACAAAATAAAATCGGGTAAACGTAAATATCGCCACCCGTCGAGCGAACCCAGCCACACAAAGCCCAAACGGCAAAAGGTACCTGAACGAGATGCCGCTAAAACCCCAGTGCCCGCCGAAACCCAAATGACACCCAACGGCATTACTTATACTGTAGTCACCAACACCAAACATGAGCAATTGGTGCCCGCCGGGGCATTGGTTTTAATCAAAGGAATATACAAGGTGACCAACAAGCAATTGTGCGAAGCCCTGGACAGTCGTGGTGTTCGCAATGTCCATTGGTTTCGTTCTAAATCGGTACCGGCAGGAAACCTGGTATGCCCCGACCGAACCGTGGCTAATCAGGTATGGGATTTGATTCGACACGGCCAATTGGGTATTCCCAAGGTAACTGCCCGTGTCAAGAGCAAGTTAGAAGTCGAAAACTGGAACAAGAAGGTTGTCAAGGGACAGGCCCGCGTACAGGCACGTTTGGAGCACTCTACTGAACAGGTCAGTGAGCAGGCTACCCCGTTAATAGCTTAGTGCTACGCTGAACAATTGACCACCAAGTACGGGTTTTTTAAGCGGGAGTATGTGAAATATTTACCACGATGGTGCAGCTAATCTCACCTAAGAAGGAACGACTGCCCCATTTATCATGAATGGTGGACTATTGTATGTCGAACAGACCGAAGCACAGAGATTATTATTCAATGGTCCTCTCTTACTTCTAAGGTTAGAGAGGTGGATATTCCTGCTGAACTCATGCCTCGAATGTTCAATTATCCGTGTAATTTTTTTAACTCTATAATAAAATATTTGAGAGTGATTTTTTTTCGACTATATGGAGATTCGGAGTAAAAATTGTACCAATTACAACCTAACCAATGTAATTTTATTAGAGACCCATTCATCTTCGCCGGATTTTTCGTTATATAGAAGGAAAAAAACTACCCATATGGGTATTTTTTTTTTCATCTACATAGCAATTTGGAGCAAAAATGTACCGTTTTCCGTTTA
The DNA here is from genome assembly GCA_027478255.1 of Dispira simplex. NCBI lineage: Eukaryota > Fungi > Kickxellomycota > Dimargaritomycetes > Dimargaritales > Dimargaritaceae > Dispira > Dispira simplex. The sequence continues at coordinate 268 of JAOPJG010000755.1, read as the reverse complement.
ACCAATAGTGTTTCGTGAGAGATCCACTCAACTTGGCGGATATTTCGCTATATAGTCGAAAAAAAACTACCCATGTGGTAGGGTGGGAAAGTTTTCTTGGTTTCGAGTCACCTGACTTGGACGAGTCCATGGTCAGGTGATTGTTTTGGCTTGTGTTTTTGATAACATCTCCGTAGGTTGTTATTCTGGTATTGTGATGTAGTCAGGTGACGTTGGTGTAGGTCAGAATCATGTGATTCTCGGCAGGAGTTATTTTTCGTTCGGTGTT
>JAOPJG010000754.1:0-17423 GCA_027478255.1 Dispira simplex | reverse complement strand
AGGATATCCCAGATGATGGTGTAACCATCCTACAAGGCCCCCCCTTGTCTTGTGCTCCCAACATGGAGCCAATGGACAAACATTTAACTCCATGGAAATTATTTTCATTTTGATTTTGAAGTGCACTATGATTTTTGTTATGATTTTGTTGTTGTTCATGTGTTATATAATGAGACTGGGTCAGGGAAACTCAAATCCCTCATAAATAAAAAACCTGCTTGTTTATTGTAAAAGTTTATCTACCTACTCATAGCTCTCTATAGTCTTAGCTGAGTGACATTTTGCACCAGTGACCAGATTCCTATTACAATATTATACACAAGAGAGTTGGTTGGCTTCTGAAAACAGTCAAGGAAATTGAGGCAAAAGGTTTTGTGGTCACTCTGCAACTCTGATATTAGGGAATTGGGAATCCAAGTACTAAGGTATGAACAGTAATGCAACTGGCTGTAGAGTACATTCTAAACATCCCACACAGAAGTCTTCACCTTCCATGTAAGCATGTTCAGGGTCATAAATGGGTCTTCATTAACTAACCATTCAATGGTGTCACCTTTATATTCATTGGTCTCATTGGAAGGACATCCTGTGCAGTGATCATCTTCAAATGACAAATGACCAGTCTTAAAGTTGTTGTACCAGTAGCACACTGTCACATATGAAGGACAACCTCTTGTATAAACATGTTGCAAATTTTGGTGGATTTCAATTGGGTTTTGGTTGAGTTTAAAAAAATCCCAACTGTGCTACTAAATTAAGGTTGGGGTAATGGTGGGCATGGGGTGTTGTGACTTGGGTGAATGGGACATGATTAACAACCTTTAAATTAAGATAACTCAACGAAAACAAAAGGTAAAAAGGTAAAACCAAAAACGTGCATGTTCCTATTAACAGGGGGTAACAGTACAAAAAAGGGTAAGAAAAAATAATACCCATTTACCCCTGAGTCAAAGAACTTATAGGTTGAGCGATATATCACAATCGTAATTCAGGCACTCGATTGCCAATAATCGGCATTGACAGTCCCTCCATTCCTCCATTGGGTTACACAAGTTTTATTTACTATATATTTATCCCTCCATTATATTTCTACCATTATCGTTCATTTTTCTCTTTGTGCTTTTTTCCATGCTCAGCGCCCATTGGCATTGCATCTTTATATATTTTTTTTGAAGTGGAAAGGGAATAATTCCATCCAAGTCTAGTTAATCCAAATTCTACAATGACCGCTACAACCACGTCAGGGTTTTTCACCACTCGAAACAGCCTCTTGTTACTTTACGCCGTTTTACGCCATGGGTCCACCGATTGGGAAAAGGTCGCCCACGCCACAGCTGAATCACTCCTTCGTATAATACCCTTGGCCCGTCGGAAATCCGAAACGTTAGAAACGGCCATTCGTAATCGGTTATCAGCGCAAGCCTGCCAAAATCAGTACGAATTACTCTTGGATCAGCTTAAATCTGTGGACAAATCGGACGGGTCGATTGGAAGTGATCCAGAAAAATGGGTGGCGGCTAAACTTCGTAAACAGTATATTGAAGAGTTGGAGCTTCAGGCACAGGACAATCGAGAAGAATTTAAACGGCTGGTGTCGGACCTGACCGCTATACAACGTGGGCAATGGCCAGCCCGCCAGGTTAAACGTAAAATTGAACATATTATCGAACGACGTAAACGGCGCAAAATGGATCAAAGTTTCAGGTTTAATTCGGTAGAGTCATCCCAAAAGACTGCTTTAGGTACGGGGTTAATCACTGGGGAAGACCGAGGGGTTTCGCCTACAGTTAAAGTAGAACCTTTGAAATTGGAAGACATTGCTTCGTCGCCCTCACCATCGTTACCACAAGCTATATCAGCTCCTCCGAGTGCCGGTGAACACGGGGAGGAAAAGCAAGAATTGCCCCTCATCAAAACGGAGTCCGATACTGATATCAGCGAACCCGTAGGTGAGCCTATGGATATTGATACGTTACCCCTTCCCACTGGCCTAGCACCCAAAGTGTCTACCGAGAAATTACCCGGTAGTGAGTCGAAGGTATCGTCCGATATTGCCGGCCAATTCAAGACTGAGCCCATACCTGAACCGGTGGAATCTACGGTAACTGGAGAAAAAGTGGAAGTAATCCCCACGGAAGAGACCTCGGCGATGGCTTACCATGACCAACCAGTCACATCACCTTCCTCTCCCACCACTTCTAACGAAACGGTACTATCAGAAGCACCGTCGGACCAGCATCCTGTGGAAGTAGCAGAGGCATCTGTACAAGCGGCCGAATCGGAGTCGAAAGCGGCTGCTCCGGAATCAGAGCCAACAGAAGCTTTGTATGACCTCAAAGAAGAAATACCCAACGAGACCGAGTCCGAAATTTTAGCCGAGAGTGGTCTCAATGAAAAACCAATGATTAAGCCGGAAGAAGTGGATGAAATGGTAGAAGCAACGACTGAGACAGAAGAAGAAAAGGAAGAAGTTGAAACCGAAGCCGAGGAAGGTGAAGAAGAAGAAGGGGAGGAGGTGTTGGACCCCCAAGAACAAGAAAAGAAGCACAAAAACTGGAAAAAACTCATCAGTATGATCTGGCGCGAAATTGCTAATCACCGTGCCGCCGGTCTCTTTACCCAACCGATCAAAGCCCAAGACGCTCCAGGTTATTACGACATTATAAAAAAACCCATCGACCTTAAAACCATCCGTTTGCGTATTCGAGATGATAAACTGACTACGACGGACGAATTCCACCGCGATATATTACACATGTTGGTCAACGCTTTGATGTATAATAATGAGGACTCAGAAGTGTATCAAATGACCTTGGAGATGTTGGACGCTGCGGAAAACGATATTGAAACGTTTAAAAATAGTGAGGCATTTTCTAACTGACCGGCGGGAGCTGGGGGTACAGCTGCTTCATCTAATTGAAGGTTAAACTGATCTTGATCTTTTTTTTCAATTGGTAACTTTTTTGTTTCTTGTATGTGTGTTGCACAGCCTGTGGTTTGTCATGTATGTGGATGAAGGGTGATTTGCCTTTTGAAAAATCAGCTGTAGGCTAGGACTTGCGCATCCACTTTGTCTAGCTTTTACTCATGCGATATTTTGTCAGTAATAAAGTCTCTAGTTTTTGGGTGATAAATATTTTTTTATAAACCCAAGGAATATAAACGTAGATCTACCTTGCTAAACTTCTATACAGGTGTGTCATCAAACTCAATACCATGTCAGCCAATTTCATCCAATATATGGCACGACTTGAGACAGTAGAGGGTAGTACTAACAGAAAAAAACCAATATAAACATGTGCCTTTTGACTAGACTAGATGGTAACACACACACATACACGCAGTATTGTAACAATGACATAGACAATAGCCAACGTTAGTCAATCGAATAAATATAATTAAAAAAAAAACAACCAGGAATTTTGGACAGCTGCTTTAAAAGTATGTTAACAATGGTAACAGGTAATATGTTTCAACGCTCTTTGTGTTTTAACTGCACTGTGTTAGACCGGATCGCATGGAGGGATACCTTGGTTTTCGAACCGTTGGTACGTTTCAAAATAATTTCTTGGGAATTAACCGCTAGCAGTTTAGCAACAAACCGTCCTGACATAGGATTGTCTACGTAGATGGAATCGCCCACGGTAAACACTGCGCCGTCTTTGAAATACAAATGGTCACGATCTACCGTGAGTTCTACTACAGAGCCGTACGTTTCTGCAGGGGTACGACCACCAGGTGGATAAGCTGTAGAAGTGTCGGACCTTGGGTAGGGTTCACTGGGGGCCTGGGCGCCAGGTAGTGGTGGTGGATAACCATATGATGGATAATAAGGATCGTGCGTGTAGGGCGCAGGAGCCGGAGCAGGGATGATATCATGGACGGTACCTTCCTGTGGTGGTGCATAGTAGCGATCTGACGTAGGGTACGAGGGGGGAAAGGTTGGTGTTGACAGAGGAACTGGAGGGGACCCTAAGGGCATGCCGGGTAGAACCACGGTAGGAGGGGGAGCAAGACGGGATGGGGCCTCTAGTTGTTCTTTGATTTCTCGAAAATCATCGTCGACCTCCCGACGCGTGAGACTCATGACAATATCGGTGGCAAAATCTGACGGGAATTGACTCTTTAAATAAGTGTACGACAGCTGAACCCCGTGGGCGGATGGTTGAGGTATGTACTTTTCAAAGATACACCGGTCCACGTACCGCTTCTCGTCTTTGGTCTGAATTTGTTCTTGTTCACACCGGGCCAGCATCGCCTTGCGTAAGAGCCGTTTGCTCTCATCCATCGTACACTGGATATTGTACAGGGAGGCCCCGTGCATCGCCAGAATGAACTTGCGTCGGGCATCGTACCAGTTACGGGCTTCTTGGGTACAACGCGTTCGTCGAGCGTCCAATTTACTAAGCCTGTCGACCAAATCTGGGTGTTCGTTGGTTTCCACGAGTCGTAATTCCTCTTCTAAATTATATACTTTATCCGCGTACAATTTTTCCCGCAATTTGGCAAATTTTTCTTCAATGTGGCCCAGGGTCGCCAGGGCTTCTTTGCGAACCTTGTCCTCGGTATCGGTCTCGGAAATAATATTTGCCAAAGTGTCACTACTGTCCATTGGAGTTGGCTCTTCCTTATCGGAAGTTGGCATAGCGATATCTCGTGCCAACTTATCTGACGGTTCGTGTTGGGTTTCAGAGTCCGTAGCCATAATGGTCCCTCGTTCATCTGGGGAGTGTCGCAATTCGGTGGTTTCTAAGGCAGATGAAAACTTGGGACTGTCGGTCTGGGAAGCTACAGTGAATGGCGCAGCTGTTGTCATCCCTTTGGTTTCAACAGTGATTGGCTTTGACTCAGATTCAGCGTCGGCTAATTTCTCCAGGGGTTTCCTATCGTGATCCGGCGACAAGGAAGACGCCGACAGAGCGGATTCTGATGCTCGACGTCGCCGTCTACCACTATGTCGTTGGGTGGGTTGTGTATCGGCGGTTTCCAAGGACTGTGATCTATTGGCGGTGACTTGTGATGCTGGATTATCTGCATTGGATTGCACTGCGGTGGTTCCTTTGGTGGTAAGGTTGACAGGATCAGACACGGATGTTCGGGCTGATTTTTCCTGAGCCCTCGGCATTTCCTTAGTCTCACCCTCCATAGCCTTGGCTGACCCAGCCGGCGATGGTGGAGCCTGTGACGTCATGTCGGGGACGGTAATTTTCACGTGACCTGCGTCCTTGGAAGTGGTTTGAATTGGTAGTTGACCTTTCTCTACGCCGTCACTGATATGGTTAAGTGGGGTTGAGGAGAGCATGGCGCCTTCTTCGTCAGACGAATGGATCGGACTGGGCGTCCCCGATGGAACATCAGAGAGTGTATCAGCCAGGGAAAGGTCGTCGTCATCCTCTAAACCGTCAGGAGTGTCTAAAGTTTGGTCTAGCGCTTTGACCAGTGTGGGATCAGTATCGGTACTAGGACGGGGGGAGGCTTGATCGGGCGTTTCCGTGACCAGGAGGTGTGGCTCGGTGGTACCTAGGTCAGACTGCGACGGTATTTCGGTAGTAATCTCGGTCGCTTCATTCACTGAAGCGGGCGATGGGGACGTTGTTCTCGGTTGGCCACGCTTGATGCGCGTGGTCTTGCGACGACCACGGGGTTCCAATGTAGGACTCGTGGTCACATTCGCCCCCTTGGCTGCACTGGAAGCACGTCGGGGACGGGTAGTCGGCCGTTTACCATCGTTGTCCGTGGGTGCCTCGACGGTGGGTGGGGAAACCTTACCCTTTGTTTTGACAATTTTGGCGCGTTTGGTTGGTGGCTGAATGGAGCCCGTGGGCTCCGGTATTGTTTCTTCGGTTGTATGATCCATAATGATGAGTATAAAGTAGACAATATAAGGTCGTAACACGTTATAACGTAAATGTAATAAAAGGTCGAAATTCACACCTGTCTTAAAAAAGCGATATACTGGCACGGTTTGGATGTATGACAATGTTACCTTGGTAGTGGGTTTAGATTGGTTGGAATATCTCCGAGAGACAACTAAAAAATATGCAGAAACGAAGCCCAGTGTCGAAATGGAAATAGTGGTGATGTATCCCTTCGAAACAGTACGAGGTAAGCAACGGTACACGGCGGTCAACTATCGCTAATAAAGGCGTACCTAAATAGTTCACAAAGTTATCGAAGTAATAATAAAAAAACTTGGAAATTCAACCCCGGAAGAAAGCTTGCCCAAAGAAATACAATAAGCAATACAGGAAAGTTACAAAAGTAATACTGATATAAACGGAGGCGAATAAGCCCTTTATGTTGGGACAAGGTCGAAAAAGAAGAAAGACTGGACCAACCAATGCCAAAGGGGAAAAGGTGACACGTTGACGCTAAATGTGACATGCAATAGCTCGTTTTAAACACGACGTAGTGTAATCGTAATGGTTAGTTGTCACCAACTAATATCTATGCAAACGATAGCAACAGTAAAGTAATAGCCACTGCTTCTTTTGCTTATATACGATAAGATAAATAAAATGGACGAAAGAGAAGATAGGGCAGGTAGTATTGCATTCCCTTCAGGAGGGTGTCACATAACAACGTCAAGTTCCACAGTGCATATACTCGTTTTGAAAAACTTCCAGTGGGGAGTATCGGCACTGCGACTTACATGATTTCAACCCTAAACCGAATTGATGCGGTCTTAAATTTTTTTTTACTTTGGAATTTACTCGCACGGTTTTTCCCCACTACTAATGCTCCTGCCACGGGAGAAAATATCTACACGAAATAAAGGTTTAGTGAGTCTCATAAGAGTTAACGTATATTGATTTCCCATCAATTTTTGGCGGATTTTTTTTACAAAGGTAGCGCGTCCATTCCCACCTCTGTTTACTAAAAACATACTAAGTAGGAGCCGTATATAGAAGGTGAGAGAGACGCTAAGTTTGATTTGTGTGTGTTATTGCCCTTTCCTTATACTAGTGCTATTCCTGCCATTTGTATTATTTTGCAGGCTCAACCACTTCCTCAGCTATGGACGAATTCGGAGCTGCCCTCGGGTTATTATACAAACAACTACAATGCACTTTATGGTAAGTCAACCTACCGCATTGACCAATGTGGTGTTAAATACCGCTTCACCATCCATTATTTAACCATCTTATGGAATTGCCGTCTTTGTTATCTGGCCCACTATTACACATGGGGTGCGCCATGTTCCTTCCCCGCTGAGCTGAATTAGCAAACATCCGCTGACCCATACCCTTACAGTTATCGAATGCGGTCATAATTTTTGCAGGTAAAGTATACACAATTGGCATGCATTATTTTGGTATCTTCACCACTTGAATATTGTCTCTTACTATGTCAATTCAGCGTTCGTTTGATGGATATGATGCAAAGTGGTCACTCACCATCAATACGCCTCCGGAAGGGGTATGTTCTGGAATTCTATGGATATGGCCGCAGAGAGTGCATCACCGAATATTTGGGTGATCGTTGCCAATGTCCAATATGCCAACTGCCGGCGCGAGTGGGTAATCTACGACACAATCCTTCGTACGACACACTGACGGAATGTGTACAGGCCATCCATGGGTTGGCCAGCTCAAGTACAACTGGACAAATCTTGGATGATCAGGCTTTGGCCCGTTTACACCAATTAATGGTGGACACCCACTGCGAAACAAACGGTCATTTGACGCATCTCTCGGATCAGCAATGTCCGCAGCAACCATCCAACCTTGAGTCTTCTCTTCATATTCCCAGTCAACCGGATTCTCCAGGCAAAGAAAAGAACAACTCGAACTGCGCTTCCACTTCGCCAGTTACTACCCACAGTACGGCATCACCATCCACCAATCAGCATAGCACGGGATCTTCGGACACTTCCCTATTAGATCAGCTGTCGGCTGCGGCAGCCTACCTGACAGCTCATTCGCCTACTACCGCACGACTATTTAAACGTAACTACAAGGCTTATCCTAGTAAGTGTCTTTTGTATTTTTAAACGAATTTAGGTTACTTGGTATATTGCTTATAAAATAGGCCATTTAGTTTTCCACTCTTACGCCATTTTCTTTGTTTTCTGTGGTATATTTCGCCGTACTCCAATATATCAAAGTTATCCAGCCTACTTGCCACTGTGACTAGAACACTTTAGTTTCATCTATGGAGTATACGTCGTCCTACCAAAGTCCCTGGTGGAGAGATATACCCCCTTCCACTCCGGACGCACTAGACAATGAGTCCGTTGGGGGTGAATCAAGCCTTTCTGGTGCCACCCCGGGTTTACCAGATCTGGAGCGAATACTACAGGCCTCTAACCCTTCCTCGTTGTATTTCCCTTATGGCTACTTGAATAACTCTTGGCTAGAACCTATGCCTGATGCATCCGAAGAGAACCCAGTCGACTCCCTGGATTGGGCTAGTAACCGCACTACACACCGTCGTACCTATAGCCGTCGGGTCTCCCGTCGGTCTCTCAAGGAACGCAAACGGAGCTATCAGGTGGAGAGTGAAAGCTCGGACAGTGAATCCGAAATTATCCCCGACACCTTCCGTGCATTACCTATTCGTAGTAGTTCTCTGACTACTCGTAAAGCTCAGGATAAAGGAAAAGCCCCCGCTACCTCATCTACCCCACCCCCGCCCAAGCGTAGCAAGGGCAACTTTGTGACATCACCACGGGGTTTTGGGTTACCAGGGCCTTCCACTAGCAGAGTATTGTCGCGTTCAATAACCGAGTTATTGGCCACTGCTCCCCAGGTGCCTTTCGAGGCCAAAATTTTGATAACCTCGCTCGGTGAGGACGAACTCGCGCGGTTAAATCAGAGCCTCAAACAAGCAGTACTTCATCCGGGGTTTTTCCGGGTGACCACACTACCCGACGTTCCACCCTCCGGCCCTGGTCGAAAGGCTCCATTTACGGAACCACCGATCACCCACGTTGTAACCACGCTGGATTCGGATAGGTTGTGCCCCCGAACCCTCAAATACATGTACGGTGTGTTGGCCGGTGCCCATATTGTAAGTTATGAATGGGTGATTGATAGTATCGCTGTGGGTCGCCGTTTAGATGAACAACCCTATCTTGCCCGAGGTGATCTAATGTTTAACAATGCCCAATGCTCGACCACTTCAGGTTTAGCCAAGGATCAGGGGGAAATGGGACCTTCTCTCGCACGTATTGCCTGGAGCCAAGGCAAACCCCAACTGCTCCATGGGTGGTCATTTTACTCGGACACCTCACTGGACAATACTCCTTCTAACCGGGAAACCATTCGGCACCTGGTGTGTTTTGGAGGGGGGAAAGTACTGACCCGCCTTCCTGCTCCGGTTGACTCGACTGAGAATATTCGTAATACTAGTCCCGATTCTCCCGTGGTGTTGGTGCCCCCAGACCATCCCGAATTGACCCTCACTGCACAATCTCCCGGCAGGCGCACCCGCCGTGCGACGCGTAGGAAATCCACAGATGACCATGTCCCACTCTACAAGGGATACTGTGTGAGGTCCACTACGTGGCTTTTTAATTGCATCTCCGGTTACACCATGTTGGAGTAACCAACAACCCTCCTCACCACGTTTCCCCTTTTTTATCCTTCCTTTGATGTAAAGCGAATTTCCCTAAAAATTTCATATTAGTTTTATTACTGGACTTGATTTTTATAGTTTTTCCACCCGTACATAACGAGGAGACAGGGTGATGTTCGCCTTCTTTTTTTTCGCAGATATTAACGGTTTTTTTTTAAAATTCTATATAATAGAAGGATGGAATATATTTTTTGTGTGATAGAATGGAGACGCTATTTACTAATTGATTCCTTTGAAACTCTGATTGAATATTCTTCTGATCGCCCCAATTGCCATAGGAACATGTATATTAGTCAAAGATTATTACCCAACGGATAAAATATCATTGGAATGGATCAAGCTTAAAGTATACATGATGTCACTATTGTTCTGGGCTAAAAACGCAAATTTCAAAAGATACAGGTTACTTTGTTCCAAAACCGACGAAAGGCAAATAGAGCAGGTGATTTAACAGCGGGTTCCACGTGGTGGATAAAAGTATTGGGGTGCACCTTGTCATTGGTTGAGATGCATTCTTCCTCCGAGTAAAAGGTTGACGCAGGTGAGCCCAACTGAAATCTATTACGAATGGGCGAGGCCTGTGCGGTAGAAGGCTCGGAAATGGTATGCGTAAAATATGGGAAGTCCTGAGAATACACCGTACGACCCGAGATATTACGATTCAGCAAGGACGGGAAGAAAGTTCGCTTACTTATTCTACACTTTACTTTACATTGGGTGAGTAAACGTTTGGGTAAACCCCGTATTACCTCGACTGGACTCCTGAGCGATAAGTTTGGTTTGGACCGTCCGTAATCTTTCCCGTATCGGAAAACACATTCTAGTAAATCCGGGTGCAATAACGCAGTGGGTCGTTTTCGCTGAATATGGTGTACTGCAGTCACTGGGTGCATGCTAGTCAATTTAATTAGAGCTAACGCTACCATAAGGGGTGCCCGACTATACCCCGAGACACAATGAATGGAAATGGTACGGAATTTGGGTGCATCTGGTATGGAGGACGCTTCATGCTCGGCTTGAGCAGCCCGTCGTTTGACCAGAGCCAACCAATATTGCACTGCCTGGGGAGTAGGAAATCCATCCTGGTCAAAAGATAAAGCATGTACCTCAATACCATGCCGCTGGACCAAATCTGCAGGGTACACCAAACTGCACGCCCGGACAACATCAACAACGTGTACTCGCTGACAGTGCATCAAGTATGTGGACAACGTGGATACTGTGGGACAATCAGTAATCATGAAGCGCAGGTAGCGATTAAACGTGACCAGAGGAACCCTAGCTTTGCAAAGAATGTTATGGAGAGTGGGACGGCGTTGCACTGGTGCATTGGCAAGCAGCGGAAAATCCTCCGGTCCGGCCATCGTCGATATCCAACTCGGCAAGTGGGACTCAGTTACGATAGGGACACCGAATGAGTCACTTTTACTGGGTCGTAGAAAAGGGAGGATGAGTAGAATTCGTTTGAAATATCTTCTTTTTCGACTTGTCACACGCCTTTTCGATTACAAAACAAATGAGTAGCATTGAAATTGGGTTGTTTAGCCCAAATTTATCGTTTTAGTCCATTTGACCTACTGTCTTGTTACTACGAAGTAATAAATAGGCGAGGCGTACACGCATATGTCGTGGAAGGGAAATGTTTCCAAGAAGTAAATGTTCACTAGGGCCAGAATAGAATACACACAGTCGCATCGGTAAAAAAAAATAAGCAAACAAGCCAACCACGAGGAAAACGGACTCAATGAAAAATTTGACAGCCGTGAAATGTAAGGCACAATTGGTGATGAACGGTTAGTATTTATACGATTGGAATGATAACATCATTATGGAATGGTTGCCTTGGAGAGTCACCTTTATTTCTCCAGTGTACTCTGAACCAGTCATCCAGTGTTTACCTACATTTGCATGCTACCAAAGTACAGTAAAAAGAAACGGAGGAATGTGGAAATATACCGTGAGGGGAAGGAATAAGGGGGCTGAGTGAGAGTCACAGGAAATGTTGGGAATGTAACCGGTTTTCGCTGCAAGTTCACTTTTTCACATTGCAACATTTTTGAGTATATTGATATGACACAAGAGATAAAAATAAATAACAAGGTACAGCGTAGTACATTATAGCGGGGGGGTATTTACCGCCCTGTGCATGGTGCTGGGTCAGGAGGGTAGAGTGACGACTTTAGTACTTGCGAGCCTGATACTTTACACATGGACCGTATTGTACCTTGAAATATGAGGTCTTGTGTTATCATATTGGAAAACGAAATGTGAGATGGCTCGTGAGGCCTTTTCAACATAGTAAACCCCATTTATATTTGCAATTCTCGATAAAAACTCAAAGATATCCTGGTGGCATCAAGGTAAGTGGTGCATTGCACTTATACCTAAACCCTGCATAAAATGAAAACCAAAAAAATACCAATTTTACCTTACCATTTCGTTCATTTCTAATTAATGATATATGCTGGTATGTGTTAATGTCAGAAAATTAAAACCCCGGAAAAATAACGAATAGAAATAAAAATAAATACATACAATTCCTTTATTAATTTATTCGCCGAGCCCAATCTTGATATCTCTGAAAACATCATTACATCACCACGTTCGAACTATGTACGTTATAACTACTTCTTGCCCATGACATACGGTACAAGTTGAAGTAAGCCAAGCTACTTCATGGTCATTATTCACTCTATTCCCGCAATGTGAGATCCTACGTGGCCGTAACTTCTTCCTGCGTTGTAAACTAAGTGCTAACAGTGTATATGTACAGGTGGTCTGGGTCATGAAATTGGTCAACGTATACTATTCGCGATTACAATACCATAAAAGTCGATAATAGGTGGCGGAAGTGGAAAGGCTTTCTATTGCAAAGTAGTAGTACTATGCTATGTTGTTTTATGAAAAGCGAGCTAATGTGATGGTTTAATATAAAAGTATTGGATCCAGATAGTGCAGTTAATGGACTGTGAGACTATGGTACAGAATTATCGAGTATTTTTCCGATACCGGTGACAATATCGTGCATCTTCTCCGGTGCCACCGATGTAGAATTGAACTCGGAATTCATTTCGAGTTTAGGAAACCGTACCATCTGCTTAACTGATCACGGGCTACTTGCTGCCTGGATTTAGTGTCGAATGATGGCACATTATAGGTCACACTGGTGATAGCCTTTGGTTATTCGACTCGTAAGTTTGATTACCTGTATACCACTTTGACATTGATCACGACCCGACGTACACCTTGTTATCTGCATCGTTATGATACCTTATCATTTCAGTTGATTCTCTTCAATACCTCACCCACATCCTTTGTCCCTCTCCCCCCTTCCTCTGTACCTTTTTAATATCCTGGCTAGGTCTTTGCTGGGAGAAACCACGCAGCTTTTTTCCAATAAAATACCATATTTCAGTTCCAGAGGACACCTTCTTAGTTACAGCATCTCGTCTGTATTATATATCCCACTATAGCAGTACCTACAGAAAACATGTGATTTTATTATTCGTCTTGGTCAAAAGCACAAGTGACATCACAATGCGTACGATAGAAGCCCCATTAATACCTCGTGTGGAAAATATTGGGAAATTCAGATACGAACCTGATTTTATTTATTTATTATTATTATTAGTGTCAAGTACTGTGCGAACCCTTTTGAACCGCTCATCAACGCATCTGTGAAAGTCATACAGCTGGAGAGAATCAAGGACTTCATGGCATACCCCTATTGTCTTGTCAATATTGTCAAACACTAAGCTGCCGCTTTTTCTTAATACACGGAAATAACTAGAAACCACATGGTGCAAGGTCAGGAGAGTAGGGTGACGCTTTAAGTATTTGGAGTCCAAGCTCATCCATGTGGGCCTTGCTATGGTGGGAAATGCGTGGCTTTACATTATGCTAGTGGAGGATAATGCCGGAAGTGGGTGGTTTTGGATGCGTTTTCCGCCATCCCCCAATGATTGGTTTAACACCGTTCTCTATGTAATAGGCACTGTCAGTAATGTTGCTAGTATCGAACACAGTATGAACAATATTAGCTCTACTAAAAAACACAGTTAGTAAAACGTTATTTAACTTTGAGGTCCACCGTGGCTGAGCGGGGATGGGGTCATACTGACCTTGGTGTTCTGGCACCCATACCTTTCGACCAGTGCTAGCTAGTGTGGGGGTTATTATGGTAAACCCAGGTTTCATCACACGTCACAATATTATACACGAGAAAGTTGGTCGATTTCTGAAAATGATCAAGGAAATTGAGGCAAAAGGTTTTGTGGTCACTCTGCAAATCCAACATTAGGGGAATGGGGAGCCAAGTACTAAGGTATGAATGGTAATGCAACTGGTTGTGGAGGACATTCTAAACACGCTTCATGGACGTCTTCACCTCCCACGCAAGCACATTCAGGGTCACAAATGGGTCTTCATTAACTAGCCATTCGATGGTGTCACTTTTATATTCATAGGTCTCATTGGAAGGACGTCCTGTGCAATGTTCATCTTCAAAAAGCAAATGACCACTCTTAAAATTGTTGTACCAGTAGCACACCGTGGCATACGAAGGACAACCTCTTGCATAAGCACACTACAAAGTTTGGTGGATTTCAATTGGGTTTTGGCCAAGTTCAAAAAATACCCAAATGTGCCACTGCATTATGACTGGGGTAATGGTGGGCATGGGGTGTTGTGACTTCGGCAAATAGGACATGGTAAATGACTTTTAAATTAGGATAACACAACAACAAAAGGTAAAACCAAGACGTATATGTTCCTATTAACAAGGGGTAACAGTGAAAAAAAAGAGGAAGAAAAAATAGTACCTATTTACCCCTGATTACGGAAAATTTTACATTGGCATATACTTTCCACAAACTTAAGTAGCATTTATCGGCATATTAGCTGACAATTTCGGGCGTTGGGGGGGGGGGTTTCGTCCCTTTACCATGAAACTAAAGAAACCACAAGGTGATCCGTTTACTAATATGGGCACAAACTTTATCTAGAGTGATAGAAAACGAATGGCTCGCCAAAGAAATATTCGGGATATAGATGGCGGTCGTCGTCCTTACACGTGGGTAGGGCGAACGAATAATCAAAGTCGATACTAGATGTATCTGATATCTCGTTGCCCATGGATGTCTCCATCCATGGGGATTCATTATTATCAGGTTTCATCAGGTCTTCCATGACTTTAGATTCTTCCCAGATTGAATCAAGGAATTTCCCCAGGGCAATTACGGTTTTTTCCTCGGGTGTCTTCGCCCAATGGGTATCGTAATCCTCCATTCGAAAGTGCCTGCCTTTAAATTCCAACGCCGCATCTTCCAACGTGTCTCACAAGACCAGGGTTTCAATGTGAACTGGGCGGGTTTGGCCCATATGATGGACTCGTTTGATAGCTTGAGCCTCTTTAAAGTAGTACCACACTGGACTAAAAAAGTAAACCCCAGAGGCGACAGTTAAATCGACTCCTAGCGACAACAGCCACATGGGCATGACGAGTACTCGGCTATCCACGTCGGTAGTAAACCTGGAGACTAAATGAGATATAGCATCATATCCGTTCTCAGCATTATAATGACAAGAATCAATGAAATGGCCCTCGACTGGCTGAAACCCAATAATATCCAGAAAGCTTATTAATTGCAACAAGTCCGACTCAGAATTGACATATACCACACATTTTTCGTGAGGAGCATATAATCGCAACTGGTTCGCAAGGTAGGTTAACTTGACACTGCTGCATCCACGGACTATAATGGAATTTACCTGATTATGCGTCGCTGAAGTTGAGTCTGGTGATCTTGAATGAACGCTCGCTGGTGGAGAGTTGCTCAAGGATTCCAATCTTGTGCTATCGTTAGGCCGCTCACTCGCTGTGGTACTCTATCCGCGAAAATTTACGTCATAGGATTCACGGTGCTGTCCCAGTTCCCGAAGCAAAAAACCTATTTTCCAGTCATCCAAAAATTCTACCCTTGAAGAGGTCGACGAGGAAATATGATTGGTCAGTCCGTTTTTCCGTTGATTTATATCGTCGTTACCGAGAAGTCTTGTGATGCTAATATATTCCCGTTTATTGACCAACCCAAAGGTACTAGGTTGACCATCATTCCAAGGATCGACATAATAACGCAGACCTTGAAACTCTCGAAAATAATAATTTCTTTTGTGGTACACAACTCGCTCTATCCAGTACTGGTATTGCTGAAACATTTCAACTTCCATTGTCAACAGCCCAAGCTGGTTAGGATTTCGTAATGCTTTTTCTAAATAACCGTGCGTGTCTTCTAGTGTTGGCTCCTTTGACACATACCATGAGGGTGAAGACCATAGGGAATGTAGGTCAATTTTTTAAATATTCGTAAAAAATGGTCCCCGATTACGTTCTTCAGCATGACGCAGAATCAAGAGAGTGATAGTATGGGCGAGAAAGATATATATTGATGCATTTCGTAGTATCCACAATTCAAACGAACGATACGGTGGGTGCAGGGAGGGAGGGTAGTTTCATGAATCACATCTCGAAAGCGATTTCGTACCATATAATTGGTCAACTGCTGAGTCAATAGGGTTGAGCTAGCATGTTTGTCCGAAGCATTAGGGAAATTTAGTGTTAAACTACCCCATGTATGGTGACGTCTGAACCAAGACCCTTTTAACAAGCGGATGATATACAATTGGAGATCCTCCTGAGTAAGCGAAGTAGGAACCTCATACTGATTAGGGAAAGGGGGTGGTATTGGCAATGAATACGGCTTTTCAAGGTTAAACAAAACCGAATTGGGAACCAGGCAAACCCAGCATCACTCCGCCTGTAGGGCATTGATGTAGTCAACATATGGCTTATGTATGGGGCCACTGTTCACCAGTCTGTCCTTTATAATCACACATTTCCACAAAATTTGGTAAAGTGGTGGTACACCTTTGGGGTTGACACATAAGTGTTTTGGTGTTGCCAAAACTCTGGCCACATCAATAGGATACCAACATTCCTGATAAGCATTCTTGCTGGGTCTGGCTATGTTCATCATATCAGTTGTAGTATGCACACAGCAAAAGACAATAGACATATAAATAGTTAGTGGTATTTCCAATATGTGTGTCTCCAGTATATCCCACAACACACATAATAATATACAATGGAAAAGAAAATAAGTTGATCAAGTATACTTGCAATGTCTTGGCTTTGTGCCACTTACTATACTGGTACTGGTATCTGTTGACATAGGCATTATGGAGGTCTGAGTAGTTGATCAACACCAGATCACAATCCAAGAGTTCAGCAATTGAAGGAATAGAGTCACTTTGTATTGTGATATACTTTAGGGTGCCAGGAGAAGCATGTTTTTTAATCTCCAATACCCAAGTACTTAAGGAGTTTTCAGGTAGAATGACCAAGGTTACTCAGCTAGGGTAAAATGGCAGTACAGAATGAAAAAAGTAATATATATAAAGTGGTGATTCAAGCTTTTTCAGTCTTAGCTCTAGTTGGCCTTGGCTGTAAGGGATATCAACTGAGGTTATCTTGCTCCCAGGGATATCAGACTTGGCATGAGTAAAAGCAAGAAGGTCATGGTAATGATATTGACAATGATCTGGTGGTGGTTGTTTACCAGTTTCAATATATGAAAGCACAGATTCCCAGTCAACCAGGTAACCAGGCCCAACAGTGTGGAGCATCTCCATAAGATCCAGGGGAAGTAAGGCATTCTGTAGTGCCAGCCAAAGGACGGCAACGAGATTAACCTGATTGTACCATCATCTGTAGCCTGACTTCCACAAACTGTATGCATACAGTCATGTTGGAACAATGGGAACAAAGAGAGGCTGCGAAGGCTTGG
>JAOPJG010000753.1:0-17440 GCA_027478255.1 Dispira simplex | reverse complement strand
CTTATCAGCTGTCCTTCTAGTTGATCACGTGTTATGTTATTTCATGTATTAGTGCTTTATTAAGTTACCTTCATGAACTATACTTCATGAATAAAGATGCATGAGCACCAAGTGCCAAGAACCAGTGTCACCAACCATGGTGATGATGATGTAGGCTATGCCAGCCTGAGCTCAGACTTGATGGTCGAGGCCCAAACAAGTGGTAACCTACAAGAGCCAGGTTTGCTGCTTAACACTACATTTGGTTTTATTTTATTTTTTAATTCAGTCAAAGGAATAGATTCTAGACTTGTAAACTTGTAACTGGTGAGGTCTAGGCATTCCTACATCATTTATTTTGATTTCATTTCATATAAATAGGCTCAAAACCTATCACTTAATAAAGTAGGTCAATTTTTAGTACAGCAGTTTAGATGTCAAGTTTAGCTCAATTAGTTGCAGTTAGTGAGTTAGTTTTGATAGTTTATTTAGTCTAAGTTTAGTAGTTTCATAGGTTGAGTTACCAGATACATAGTTTTTTTTTGAGATATTAGTTATAATTAGTTTATTAATTTCTGTCACATTCATCACCCTGTGGCGCAGTTATGAGAAGATTAAGTCAGTTTAAGCTTTAGTTTATTGATTTAAAGTTAGAAGTTATACACGGGTGATTTTTATTAGAAAGAAAATGGTTCTACAAGCAAAAGAGAAGTCCGCCATGGGAGAAACAGTCAGAAAAATATCTGCCCCCGAATTCCCTACGACACGTGACATAATTTATTCAAAAATAAAAAAAATATAAAAGCTGTAGCACCGTCTATTCCCAAGTAGTCACCTACCTTAGTACTAGGACGGCTGACAAGTGTTTAACTACGCAGATCTAACGGGATGCGGTGTTGTCACCTGCATATGGCCACAGCTCAAAAGTTTCTGTTCGCACTTTCTTTTATTGTACATCGTTGTTTTTAAAAAACGTGGTCGTTATCCTGGAGTGTTTTATGAATTTTGAAGCTTTTTTTTCCGAAATGCACTTAAATAAATTAAATTATGGAATGTCTACCATATATACATAATCCTGTTGTAAGCTGCTCATTTTGTTTTGTTATGCCCACCTAGATCCCTCTACTTTTCCGCTGACCTCTGTTGTGGCCAATGATTAACCTATTTAGTTCCCAGGGTATAATATCATCTGAAACCCTGCACTATTGACATATATAACCAACGATCCTGAACATCTGTTGAACTCCGGTTTAGTTTCGTTTTAGCAATTTGGAATCCTACGAATAAACCTTAGTCCACGTTTATATTATTTTACAACAGTTTGAGAACAGTGGTAACATTTTATTAATTTATAATTACTTACTATTAATGAGTTTGTGCCAGTTTAATAAAGGCTTATTTGTTGAGGCCTGAGAGCGCGAATTTAACCAGCCTTCACTTTCAGGTTGTCAGCTATCATTGTATTTATTCTTTAACATAGCTCTGGTGAGCCTAAAGCCCTTGGTTAATGAAAGTAGAAGTAGATCTGATGGTGACCCTGTGGATTAACAACAAGATTGCCAATTACAAAAGTAGGTCATTCCAATCCAAAACAGGAATTAGTCAGGGTGAAAATGGTGGCAGAATGTAAATATAACTCTAATGCCTCTCTTCACTTTATTCTGTCAACTTTCTATACGTAATAATTACCCTTCCGGCAGAAGGGTTTAATAGGTCAAATGCATTAATGATGTACTATGGACATACTCAAGCCAAGAAAGTGAATGCAGTTTTTTGGGAAGCTAGGGATGGGTGAATAAATATAGTGTTTTAGGTGGTATGGTCCTGTCAGTATCTCTTGGACCGCTGGAGCAAGGTCGGCGCATTATTTATTCTCCCACACGTTTTAGGTTCAACAAGGATACCTAGAATTTACCGAGAGGGTGGTTGCATCACCAGTGGATTTTTTCCGACTCATTCACTAACCAATGATCATTCTGTACAAAGAGACAACATGAGAGGTGTGAAACGGTCACAATAAACAAAGACATACAAAAATCCGGCAATTATGTTGGGTAATGAAAAGGAACCTCCGAGGATGATCATAACGCTGTTCTTGGTTGGGTCATTCGATGAGAATACAAAGATCGTCCCCAATAGAGGGGTTCACCACGATAAGAGACTCCATGGTATTCGTTTTAATTCACTCATTGTCACTATTTGTCAAAAGCCACTCGCTGCTAAATAAGGGTCCAACCCAAGTTATACTGGTCAACCCTATGAAGTGATGAAAAATGTTTGGTGCTCCTAAAGTGTATAGGTAATATTTATTTCCACTTTAAATAGTTTGGTGTAGCCCGTTCTGCTACCTATCACTCTATTGCTGTATCTATCATCCTTGCGTATACCCATGGCTGAGTAACCGTTTTTTTCTTTCACTTCACCTGTACAATTGTATTATGTAGCCACCTTATTTCGTGATTGATTACTGTTCGTAATTTACTAAGTTATCATTGTAGGCCATAGTTTTCTTTTAGTGATTTTTCTTTAAGGTATACTTTCATTATTACGTTGTACACTGTATTTTTAATTTACACCCCCTTTTATGTTTGGGCACCACTAGCCTCGTCTTTCTTTTATCTCCAGTTCTCACACACTATATAGCTAACGACCTAGTAATCCGATATACCACAGTAACTGCATCTCACAACCACAATATAATTTCGCATTCGTAATGATATGTGTCGCACAACTTTTCATGTGCCTGTTGCTCGCAGGGTATACCGGAGCACAGGTCCAAAACTACGCCCGGTACGATCACAGTATGGCCTATCTCGGTGGCTACTTGTTCGTGGCGGGTGGACGTACGGAAACGGATAATTTCACGAATACCAGTCTGGTTCTTAGCCTGAGTACCCGTGTAAATAGCAACGCGCCTAACTGGCGGGTGCAAAACGGTACTAATGTGCCGCGAGGGAGTGGTATGGCCATGACAGGTTTAAACTCCAGATACAAGTTCCAAGTTGTCCTTTACGGGGGAGATATCCCTGGTGATGCCAAACAATATTCTGACCACGAGTTTGCCATTCTGGGACAACCCGACGGGGATTGGAATTTCATTTCCCGAAGCGAGATACCCGCCCGGCGAGTGGGTTCCACCCTTACGTATGCACCCGAGCGCGAAGTTCTACTTATTCTAGGTGGTAGGGAGCAACCCGACACTGACCAAATGGCCACTGATCCGTTCGACTATATGTACTTCCCAGCCACCGAAAATTGTGTACCGGTTCGGACGCAATCGGAGGTACCTTCTGCCCGTTTTAACCATGGGGCGGTAATGCTCAACAGTACCCATTTGGTAGTGGTGGGGGGCATGGAATCCGCCACCCAAGCTGCGTCGCTCGATCAGGTTCACCTGTTGGACACGCTGACCCAGACTTGGTCTCAGGTACCTACGCAAGGGAGCGAATGGTTCCAGTCACTCAGTTCTTCACCACCGGTAGTCTACGAACAAAGGCTCTTCTTTTTCGGGGGCCGAATCCAAGATAACAAACAAACCCTAGCTTCTTTACTGGTACTGGATACTACCACCCACCCGTGGACCTGGCGTAACGAAACACTGGACCAAGGCCGGGATCAGGATTCACTCCAGGGTCGGCACAGTCACACGACGTTTGCCGCGGGACAGTACATGTTTATCGCCTTTGGTAAGACCGAACAAGGCGTAACTGACGAGCTGGTCGTCATCGACCTGGAAAACAAAAGGCGAATAAATGAATTCGACCCGGCTCTCGTCAAGGACGACCCAATATTTATCGCCGACTACCATGGTTATTCTGATTCGGCATTTAACTCTGGCTTGGGCAAAGGTCTGAGTACGGGAGCCATTGTTGGGGTAGTTCTCGGCAGCGTGGTAGGATGCACCATGGTCTTGCTCGCCATTTGGTGGTTCGTGTTCCGACGTCAGGCCCAGGCAAAGAAGGAGTTTGAAAAACAGTTTGCTTCAGGTCGACATAACTCGTTTGCACTCTTTTTGGACAAACTCGCCAAAAACGGAAGCCAAGCTAAAAGTGCGGAATTGCAATCACCATGAACGTTTGGCATGCACCACTTGACCTGTACGCTGGCCACTGGTACCTCGTGGCACCGTAAGTCCTGTATGTATATATACCATTTTGACCTAGTCACAATAACGACTATAGTGTGTACTCTACTATAATTTGACGGTTTCTATCCCCCGTCCATTAACTGACCCGCCCCCTTTATTAAAAAGATATATTTTTATAATACTTTTCATGTGACATACATATGTGTACAGGAATGAGAAGGAGAAGGATGCTCAAGTTATGTGCATTACTTGGCTACCTCTCCAAGTGTACACTCTTCATTGAACTGTAAACGTTGACCCAGCACAGTGTTTACAAAGTGGTGGGAATAGTGCCATGTTATCTGCCAAGGAAATAGTTCTAGAGGAATGAAAGCCAAGACGCCAAGGAAACGAATGATTTAGGAAGCCAGGTAACATTGCTCTATTTTCGATTCCTGTTTTCACCACGGCCATTTCGGCTGCTCTCGACTGTACGTCTATGGTGCGTAGAAAAGAATTGAATACTTATGGCCAAACTGTTCAACAGAAACTATATTACTGAGGTTACGTAACGAGCGGACTCGGAAGTACTATGTGACAGCATGAGATGAATATTTGTTAGTGAAACTATTAACGGCAACTTAACGGGTTGCTTTTTTTTTTGTGTGTGAAAACCAAAATGATGTGTAGGTCGGCGATAGAGCGGGGAGGAATAACATGTGTATAGCGTACGCCACCCGCAAACGAATCAATTTTGGACCTCGCCTGTAGTAATGAATCCTAAGCAAGCGCCTGCAACGGATGACGGTAAACCTTGTGAATCGAACAGCTTACGTCACACGGTGTGCGTCAGACTTAAAAGGCTTGCCGTTGGTCAACAATAAATAAAATAGCCACACGCCAAAAGGCCAGCGGATTGGTAGAAGGACCACCAAGTGACATCACGCCCCCTAACGATTGGTTGGTTTAACTCGCTTCAAGTTACACCGAGTAACATTCACGAAAGGCGTTGCCCTACTACTATCGTCGGACATCACCACGCTGCCCTCTAGGTAATACGGCCTTTTAAATCAGCCAATGCATATTTTTGGACAATGTTGTATAAAGAGCAATGAAACCCTTTCTACGCGTAGTTTGAAGCTCTCCTCACTCTCTTTTTTTGCTCTTTTAACTCACCCTCTGTTTCATTGATTGCATTGCTGAAAACCGACGTACACTTTGCAAGTACAAATGGTAATTTAACTTGTTCATGCATCCTGCGCTGCACTTGAACAGTCCAGTTCAATCTTGCTCCCTACTTTTTTTTTCCTAGTTTGGACTTTTGTACCCATACTGTCGGCCGGTGCCTGTCTGCAACCAATCTGAGTGAGCCACACGGTAAGTTGTCAGTAGTGCGGTACCAGTTACGTTTTCATTAGGTAATATCGCCATAGTTTGTGGCCGTGTTGGTCGACACCAGCAAACCCCGCCAACGGTACTTTTTTCATTCCACTGTTACTCTTTGCAATATAGACTTTAACATTGCCAAATGGGGCCACCGCTGGAGCACAAGACAATAGTAGCTCCACAAGGTCTGTACCATGCGGATGACGACTACCACCATACGATACCGGTGGAAGTGCCAGTACATGCGGACAACAACCCACAAGAACCAGAACGGTTTTATACCTGGCCACCACCGCCGCCGCCCGAATCCAACACATTGCCTCCAGGGCAGTTAACCAGGGAAAACACCGCCAGGGTCAAGGTGAACAATGAAGGAAGCCTTCCGTCCGAGCATGTTGCCGTAACCCCCAGGAACGGATCACTCCCATGCTTCCTACCATATTACTACGGTCAGCGACCCATTTTGCCAACTCATAAACGGCAGCGGTGGAAGAAATGGTTTGAGGAATTTAACTCGCCCGGAGGAGTTGTCACCGAACATCGACGTTGGGTCCGGATTTTCGGGCAGGTGGGGTTCGTGGCCAAGGGCGTAGTGTATGGCATTATCGGAGGGCTAACCATTGCCACGGCCACCAAAGCGCCGGTACCCGAGGGAGTGGTCCAGAATGCGTCTCCTGAGGGGGCTTTTATATTGTTAGGCAGTAGCGATATCGTTGGGGTACCCCTTTTATTCATTATGGCAGTGGGACTGTTATTTTATATCGTCTGGCGGTTCTGGGAAGCGTGTACGGGACAAGGGGCCGACGCAACCTTTTCATCATGGAAAAACTTTTTCAAGTACCGACTGAGTCCTTTTGTGTCCGGGTGTGTCTACGTCGGTTATCTGTTTTACGTGATTTTCGTGGCTCTCAAAGACAAATTCAATCATACTACCCCCAACGGTCGCGGTTCCTCGTGTTTTCCCGGCTGTTGGCAGGAAACCCAGGCCGGTCGGGTCGGATTGGGATTTCTCGGACTAGCCTTTCTAATTGCCACCATCACCCAGCTTATTCCGGCCTTTTCTGGTAATTTTCGTTACGAGTTGCGTTTACACAAAGCACACCGCTGGGAACGGATACTCATCCGTATCGCTGGTCAAATTGGATTTCTTGCCCGAGCGGGGGTGTTTCTGTGTGTGGCGGTCCTGGTGTTCCGGATGGCCAAGAATGACGACGATGACGAGGTAAGCAACGACCACTCCACGATCGGCGATTCCATCAACCAGCTGATCAAGGCCCCCGCCGGCCGTGTTTTGATGTGGTTATTGGGGATAGGGTTGATTGTGTACGCACTGTACGCCATTTCCAATGCCTATTATAAATATTTCCCTACCCGTCCTCGACACCAGGCCTTCCCGGCTCGTCCCCGGAGGCGTCATACTTCGGGATGTCCACAAGCGAGGGCAAGTGTCCGACTATCCACCGATACTCAGCGTACGTGTATCCACTGTCATTCTCCGCCACTGCAAGCGAAACCGTCCGAGGAATAACGAACGGCCAACTGGTCGTATATTATTTTTGGACTGATATCTCTTACTCTTCTCTCCCTCCTTTCTTTTTCACACATATTTCAGTAACCATCCAGTACATCATTATCGTATATCCCATTAGATATCAAGTGCTATAGTTTACATGTTTTTTTTTCTTTACAATGCCCCCGGCGTTGATATTCTATAACTTTCCTTTTTTTTCGCTTCAACTGTACATATGAGCCTTTTGAATCAAGCTATATTCGTATCCGCACTAGGTCATCTTGGAGGTATTTCATATATTTTTTTTTACTTTGTCATCAACTCGTTCACTGGTGCCTGTAAATGTGTCGTCAATCACACCAAGTATATTTTAAATGTATAAAGTTAGCCATTAGAAAAAAATATAAAAATTACGGTTGGTATGAACCACTGTACCAAACAACAATGAATGATTCCGGGTCACCCTCTTCTAGGTCAATTACTTGAACCCGAATCAAACTTTGGTAGAGATAAGGTGGATGATATTTAAATGGGATTGGGATGGGTGGTAAACTACAAGGGGCGCTGACCTACGAACCACCTGAAGAAGGGAAACGTGAGGTCTACTATATTCCTTCTATAAGCCGTGGGTAATCTACTTTTCATTTCGCACAGTATTTCAATAAAGGGGGAGGAGAGAAGAGAGTTTCCATTAGCGTTGGGGAAATGGGAAGGCCCCGATGTGGATATTAGAAAGTTGGAGAATGTGAGATTTTCGTTCCCGTGAGAGAATGATGGTGGGTGTGGCCGTCAGGGCTATTCCGTGATGGATCATCACCAACTCTTTCTTTTTCGGTTCTGTTGTTTTATCGCCACATATTCGGTCTGGTTATGCTAAGTGGTAGGAAAGGGGTAAACCGAGTACTACGGATGAGACTGTCCTGCCAGATTCTTGCTTGACACCACTTCCATGTCATCGGTGATGGACCACGATATTGCTTGTTAGTACAGTGAGAGTAACAGCTTGCATTGTACAGCACACTAATAAATACCATTTTTGTTGTTATTCCCCCTAATTCGCCATAGCTGCAATAGACGAATGGGGGGGGGTTTGAAATGTTAAAACCGCTGTTTCTTAGTACTTGTAGTTATTCGTTCTCTTCTAGGCCTCATTTACGAATAGGGAGAAAATAATAATCGAAAAGCATTGGCCAGTATTGTAAGACCCAGCCAAACACGACCCCATTCTAAATTTAACCTTAAATCGCAGTGCTTATTATTCATGATGGGGAGGGGGGAACCCATACCGTAAATTTATAGGGCCGCAACCCATGCTGAGAATGCTGACTGATTCGTTACTCTTGGTGATTGGCGGGAGGAGTAGCCTTGACCATCTGGCCGTATCCAACCATAATCTTATTAAGCAAGCCATAGATTGCCCATGTCTCTCTCTGATCAGCAAATTCGAATTTTGGGACTAAGTTGTATCAATATAAAGGTTTCGTTACTTGTCTACCACTTTTTGTTGAATTTTTGGTGTGTATTTAACTTTTTCTGTTAATGCCTCGTCTATATACGATTGCTATCCTAGCCTTATATTTTTTCATATTTGTTGTAATTCTCATGAAATACCAATGTTGTCAATTAACAGCTGATGGTTTATAATCCATTGATTTGGGTTCCTCGTTATTCCTTTAGCTGACGATTGTTTGATAAACTACAGTAGTCCTGCTAATGACCGCGATCTTGGCAGTTGGGTATACTGTGGCAATCAAACACCAAACAATTTTCCTAGTTCGTGGCTGTCCACAGTACTGTATTATTCTTTGTTTACACCAGGGAGTAACGATAGGCTTCACTGTTGGCGAATTGCGTTTTCCCCCCTTCCTTGTTCCTCTTGTATATCAGCGTGAGGGGAGGCTAATTAATTAGACTTGGCCTCGTTGTTGTGACTTTCTATGTCGATTTTGCTTTTTTACGCTTTTTTACATTTACATATTTTACCAGTCACGTCGGTGCTTATTTGCCTTTATAGCCAGCTCTTAGGTCAACACCTTGAAACTATTTTTTTTGCGTTGCGTTGACTATCCCACTCCTTTCCTCTGTATTGAACGCGGTGCGGTGTAAGTTAAACATCGCTCGTGATTATTTTGCATTTTTATTAGTCTAGTGTAACCTAAAATTAACATGCGGCTATTGCTGCGATCCACGTTCGTGTCCTACCTTTTGTGGCTGACAACTTTCTTGACTCTGGTTAGTCTAGCCAAAGGATTGTCGTCACAATATGGAATCGATCAGATGCTCCAGGTAACGTACCGCTTGGTGTGGTTCAATGTCCAACAAGGTCGCTTCGGAACGCAGGTGCGTGCCGAGCTGGTCTCGCCCACAACCTCCAACGCTGGGCGTTTTACTCCCGAGGACCAACCCTGGGCTATGAAGCTAGGGTGGACTAGTTTGCCTTCTCACACTGTAATTAATGTAACAAGTTATTCGGCCACGGCTGGTAATGTAGAAGAAACCGACCAACCCACCACCCTTACCCTGACGGAGCTACCAGTTGATCGCTATCCGGTTGTCTTTGATATTAATTTCCGACTCGATTCCACACTGTTTCAACAAGGTACTAATTCGATGGCGCTGCTAGCACCCGACACAGTTCAGGGATACTATAGCGCCCATCCAAACATGCCGCAAAACTCGGTTCTTTTGGCACAGGGTGACCAATGGATAATTGACTTACCCCAGTCTCAGCTGCCCAGTTCTCCGCCCTTTGAGTTCGGTTCCACTACGCCCAAGGTGATTAAGGGAAATATGCAAACTCTAACCCGTCGCGATACCGTGTCTACCTCCGAGGATACCCACGATAACAAGTCAGAGGAAGAGCAATCAAATCCCTATGGTACGGTACTGGAAGCCACCCCTGTTGGTCTGATTCTTTACTCGGTAATAGTTGGAATAGCCGTTGTGATGCACTTGTGGGGTCTACTCTTCCGTATTCGGTGCAAGCGACTATCCATGCGTGATGCTGGTCCATTCCCGAGCTACCAGCTGAGTCCTTGAACTTCCTATTTCGTTAGCGAAGAGCTGCTGTTTGCCATGTTATAAAAGGAAACTGTACTGGGTAACGCAAGGTTATCAGCTCCATGTTGAAATACGGTCGCACCTAAACTGTCGTATTCGCTTATAGAAGTCACCCCTGTTTTTGCTCATTGCAGTTAGCCGGGTTCCCTTTGTGAGCACTTGGCTTGCACCTTTTCCGACAGAAATGATTGGAAATGGCTGAAAACGAAAAAAAAAATATTATCCGTTGGATATGAAAAAGTAATAACAGGTTACTCGAGTGTTGTGGTTGTACAGCGAACCCTTCCTTTTGGCGTCTACTCTCGATATTGCTTTACTGCTATTTCAAAGGGGGGGGGCTATACTCCTAACTGGCACAGCCGCATTCCTTTGCCCATTTTTGTATTTCGCCATACAGTCATGGCTGGTATCGTCGCTATCGAAGTACACTGCATAGTTTTTCATTCACTCCAGTATTCCCGTTCTTTGCTAATTTTTCATTGCATCCTCTGTAACCAAAGATTCTATCTTTGGTGGCGTGGGCCACTCCGGGGAACGCCTAGTTAGTTTGGTTCGGGTTTAGTAGACACATTATGGTGGATACGGGCCACAGGGCAGTGGCCCGTATCCACAAGGTACCGCCATGCTTATCCTCCCCCTTTCTTTGTTTTACTCTATTTTTTTTTCAATCACAGAAAATGCTCGTAAGGTCTATACCGCCAGTCGTTTTTTTTCCGTGGCTAATGCTAATTTATGTACTTTATACTAATGTAATAAATTTTTACCATGTATTCTTACATTCGGGTGCATTTTATTGGGAAACTGTAAGTCTCGCTATTCACTCCTACCTAGTGCGATGTTTTCATGCTGGCAATAAACGTAGACTTTGTGGCATGTGTGCTGAATCAATGGCGTCTATGCTAACGCTCGATACCTCATACGTGGGAACCTAGCATGGTTATGCGCACAAGTTCATGTCCGTAATCGGTAAATCAATGTGTAATTTAGTTTATACATCAATTTTAGTACGATTAGCACTGCGGGTCTCGCAGTATAAACAAGAACCGGTGAGTACTATGTCACTCTGTTGGCTGCAAAGCAATACGCAAGACATGGACGGCCTTGTTCTGGTTTTCGTGATAGAAGCATGTCGTGAGGGCAACAAAGCGTTGTATGGCTGGTGTTTAGCTTTGAATTTCTAGCGTCTAGGTACTTTATTCGTCGGGTTTTTTCCCAATACCACGGGGTAGTGCATGTCAGTGCATGATGTACCCTAGCGTGAATAATCACTTCCCCTTGCTTTTCCCTCCTGCTTGCTGGCCCCCGGCCTGATTTTCAATCTATTCAGCCCTGTTTGTGACGTTAAACGTAGCTCTAAACCGCCACGCCCTTATCCCGCTTATTCACCAATACATGTCTGATTTTTAGTTTCCTTTTCGCCTTTTTATGTCAATGATACGCTTGGTAAAATAACTCACAAGCGAGTGGCAGTACTAGCACGCGGTACGAAATCCGTTGGTGCAGAGTGTCCATGCCTCGACGTGACCGGCCCTTTTTTTACCACCATTCTTACCAGGACACGGCGTGCATGCTCCTTGCCGTTACCAATGACGAAACCTACGCAAGGAGTCTTCATCAAACATCTTTGAGATAGGGTGAACTCCACCAGTAATACCGTATTCATTAGGTCTGGGAAACATTTTAGAAAATATAACGTCCAACCGCTCCATTTTTAGGGTTATTCAAAACAGACCCGGATATTAGCGAGTGAGGAAACTCACTGTTGCATTAATAGGCCAAGGCTTCGTCTTTGCTAACAGTCCCTCCACCTCCCCTGAACTAGTTCCCTCCTCCCTACGAGGTCCAGTAAGCGTGCTTGACAGCCACCCTTCAGACAAGTATCCATGAATTTGATTTTTACTGGCACTAGGAGAAGATACCTCTTCCCCCCTTTCTTTTACAGATGATCATCGGAAATACACCCATTACTTTTATCCGATATTCACTCGAAAGTCCTTCCGGAAAAGCAGCAAAGCGAGTACCAAAATAGATATGAGACATGTAAAGCAGTGGGTAATCTCATGGGAATACGTTGGGTAACCACTCTCTCACCTGATACATTGTTTCCCTTTAACCGAGATCTGAATATAAGCAGCCCAATAAATGTGAATATTTGGAACGGTGGATATAATTTTCGAATGATGTCCATGGGTACCGACTACACATGACCTACTTTTCCTACAGCAACTGAGTCAGTCAAGAACCTAACCGGTACCCACCAGGGCAGCGTTTCACGTTTCCTTTTATGAATTAAACCAGGGCAGAATGAATGCACCAAGGCGAGGGGCAAAGGTAACAACCCTCAAAAAAATGAAAACACCAATACATGTTCAAGCATGTCTCTCCCAGAAACTAACTTATACGGTAGTAGTATATAGAAATTTACACTGTGGTTCCTATCCCCCTATTCTCCTTGTTCTTTTCACACTTTCTAGATGGGTGGCTGTGGAAATATCAACGTGACTTGCTGCACCTTGGTGCACGTTTGCTGCCAAAGACTCACGGCACTGTGATCATTGATTAACCTATCCCAGAGCACTTGCTGTGCTTGTAGTGAGGTAGACCCTGTGGTATGCTGTACAGAGGAAGGTGAAGGGTATTCATCGTGTTGGGTTGTGGAACGCCATGCCATCGACTTCCTAAAAAACCCCTTGATCGTACGTCCCGTAATTTCTAATATAAAGAGTAGTTCAATCGTCAGGCGAGCCAGTGAGAATTTCTAAGGAAGGACCCCCCCCGGAACCTGGTCAATCATTACCATCGACGTATCTCTTGTTTTTCTGAGACTTACTAAAACTCTTATTTCCTTTATAAACCGACATTGTTATTGTTAACCATTATTCTGAACCCCGGGGATTGTTTCACCCTCCCAGCTCATCTTATTAAGCACGGCAATATCCATTATAAACTGCATTGGTGTGAGTGCCCACGGTGTCACATGTGGGTTGGTTATCGCTATTTCTATGTTACTGAGATGTTTTGCTTTCCTCTACATGACTACAGGATTCGTTTTGTTAACTAAAAATGCCAAACTACTGGTACCGAGTAATTGTTTTCGTTTGTAATTTGTGAGCTTGAATTATTTTATTCCAAAGGTATTGTGTGGCCCATTGTAAAGCAGGTAGAATTTTTGCCGTCACCTTCTCCTTTCACTCTTAGTACGCTCATAATCAACCTACTGTGAGGCACTGCCATTTTCGATTGTCTGTTTTTTTTTCGCTTCCCAGAAGATTTCGTCTATTCTTTCACATTTCGAACTTGTGATAGGATTCTGAACTACTGCTGGCCGAGTCGAATTTAGAGGTACAATATTAGCCTTAATTTGGTGTTATTACTTCTTTCGGGGATAGCGATCGCTCCCTTCTTCTATCACGATTTCTCCCCGCGCTGGTCTACTTTGAATTTTCACCTTTCTCCGTTGGTCGTATCCGACCATTTTTTTTATATCCTCACCTATTAAATAACAAGAACAGCAGAAAACGTCGGGCACTACACTTTGCCCTCCTACCCGAAGAAACATACCTGGTACTTTGCTTTAATTTGGCACCATACCGCGTGGCCATTCTCCCTTTTTCAGCACCTCTGCTATTTTTCCCACCTTGACAGTTTGGTATTACTTTTCCAGGACAAAAGGGTTAAGATTAAACTATGTTTTTTGCTAAACTCCGGACCACGTTTACTAAGAAAAAATCTCAGGCGGGCAAAAATCCGAAATCCGCTATTCCCCGTTCGAAAAAATCGTCGTGGTTTTCGTGGCTACAGTTCAAGCGGAAAAAGAACATATTTTCCGATGGTACTGAGCGAGTAAACCAAGGGACCAAGGAAAGTCGGCGATTCAGTAGTTATTTTGCCACTACTCCTAAATTGGACGGATTGGATCTAGGCGCCGATGCCGCAACACTCAAGAAACAGCAGTACCGAAAAAGTGCCCCCGTGTTCCCGTCGGTGCAGAGTATCGCTGATCTGGGCTCCGGTCTCATCACAACACCGCAGGACCTCGTTCCCCAGTCATCGTGCGTTGTTGTTTTTAATCATCAAGGACAACCCGTTACTTCAGACCATTTACTACCCAGTGGGGAATACTCAACCACCCGGCACACGAATCATTACAAAGACCCACATTTGCTGCGAAAAGCGTCCCTCAAACAACGTGCGACAGAAGTCCAGTTTAAAGGTCCTTTATTGCGTGTATCCGAAAGCCAACGATTCGATAAAACCGGACGGACATCCCTCTCCCTCCAAGGGACCGCTCTCTCAGTCTCTAGTGCTTTAGCTCGACGTACATCGTCCCGCAATTCTCTGGCACGGTCACGGTCGATTCGGTCGACCGCTAGTAGATTGGTCAACCTATCGGGTACTATCGAAGCGCCAATGGGTGTCGTTCCTGTTACCAACCGTAGCCTGAGTAGTATTACGCCAACGTCGATGGAGAATGCTGTCTCCCAGGCCAGAATCCTCCAGGAGGTCCCCATTCGTCGCCAGGTTTCTATGGGTAGCCAGCTCAGCAGGATCAAGGCTATATCCGACGATAAGGAAGAGGGGGTGGGTAAGGTTACACTTTCCCCCGTAAGTGTGTCGCGTCAACCGTCGATTACATTTGCCGATGAAGGTAACCATACCGCCCCTGCGTTATCCTCGGTTTCCACTTCTCCCACAGTGGAGACACAGTCCATTGCACCAATGGCTTTATCCCACCACGAAAAGGAAGACAGCAGCGGCGAGGCCACCACGACGACAGGGGGTGATACGGAGGGAGAAAACGTGACTATAATTCCACAGGAACTTGCCGCCAAAGCTGAATCAGTAATTTCGCCACAGTCCGGTCATACTGATCCAGACCCCACCACTGAACCAATCTCCCCTTATATTTTACCATCCCGTATCTTACTCAATCGCACGCATTCATTGCAGAATCGTGGGTACTGTCCCCCTATTGGTATCCAGAAACGACGAAATACCGTGGCGGGAGGCAGGACCGAAGAACTCCCCGTCAAGTCTGTAAGTAACCAGGAAAGGGTAGTACCACTGTTGTCTAGGCGAGACAGTTTACCCCACCTTACAAAACTGTCCATCAAAGCAGTTCCTACTAGTACTGGCTGTATGCTGCCTCATAAGCCACTGTCATTGGAAAATACTACCACATCGTCGGATAGCGAGGGTAACTCTCGGTTGGTGATCTCCAAACGACGTCGACGTCGGACAATCCAGTTGACTTGGCCCGTGGCGGTGAGTCCGTGGGGTACCCTCGTCACATCCAGCCAGTCGATTCTGGTTCCCATGAAATCATCAATCTATCCAGGGGGTTCTTTGCTTCCTTCCACCACCAGACGCCGGTCGGATTATTCATGGGTGTGTGAACACTTTGCAGACCAATTACAGGATCCCCTGAGTACGGCGTCGTGGGTCTTGAGTGCCTCACGTGAACTGCACGTATCCCCCCTCCAACGCGTGGAACAGCAAGGGGGCTCTGTGGATACAGAACTCTACACGCAATCTTCCCATTTGGGGGACACTAGTAGTTCCAAAGACGTTGCTGGTGCACAGCGCTTACCCCTGGAGAGGGACCATCGTAAGAGCACACCTCATAAAGAGGAAGCTCCTGTGCAATCGAAGAACGACAATGGGGTTGTGGAAGATAACCCACCTTCGCATCTCAAGGATTCACCGGGTCTTCTCGACCTGTCTCATGTCCGGGCCCACAAAAGCTCTCGCGTTCAACTAGCCTCTCTACCCAATCTTCCCGCTGCCAGTGGATGTCGCCATCGATCCCGACGTTTCAGTCGTTCGAGTCATGAATCGGTGCGCTTCCGTCGACCATCACGCCCAGCTACCGGTCTGGATAAACAATATACAGATAATCAGAGCGAATCGCCCGCTGTACTCCATCATGGCGTACCTTACTTTTTGTGTATCTATGACTATGATCCTCGGCAGGTTTCTAGATACGACGGTCTTCGTTATCGAACCAAGTCACTTATCCCCAGGCATTGTCGTCCTCGACGCCCAATTCGTACTCAGTCACTGCGTAAACTACACGATCGCCGGCCCATTTCGCTGCTTCATCACCAATCTCGACCCATTCTTAAGCGTGACAATGACAACCCTCACTTGCTTTTTATTGCGCATCACCACTGTGTCCCTGATACTCACGGCAGACTCTCCCCCCGGCCTACTGGTTCCGTGTTACTTCATCAGGGCAAGTCAGCCAAGCCTCAGGCTGACATTCAGGTACCCCGACAAGTAACCAACCATAGTTCCACTCATTCTGATTCCTCACACAACCATCCAGAGAAAGTACCGGAAAGGGCCATCTTCCACCGGGCCAGCAAGTCTCTCGAAAATCTGGTGCCAAAATCTGCCGAAAAGGATCTATCCACACCATCGACACACCATGCCCGTCGTCGTAAACGCCACACCCTTGTGATTCCCGATTACAATTTTAAAGTACGAAATACGTTTAAACCAGAGAATGGTAGTCCTTCCTATGGTGGTTCCAATCGGGTCATGGCTGGTATACTGTCGGAGGAAGTCGGCTCCGATGATGTGTCCCTGAGTGGGTTAACCCATACCCTACCGCCTACGCAGACAATTCCAATTGTAACCACATAGCTTGAGCCATTTCAACTTTTGAAATAACCCGTTCTGTTCTCACTCTTTTTTCACTTTTTTTTTCGGTTTCAATACCAATGATTCGAACGCAATAGTACTAATAATATTAGTAACCCGCATGAATGGAGTCGCATCTAGCCAGCTTATTATGGTTCATTTTTCCATGTTTTCTACGCATCCTTTCATTCTATTTTTATTAATTCTATTCTCTGTGTACAGAATGTGACCCCATTCTTGTTTTGTTAGTTTTATCAAGCACCCAAAGGGCATAGAACCTAGGAGGGGGTTTGGGCCCCGTGGGCCTTGTATTCCTGTGTGAAAAGTCATAATAAAGAATCGCGTGGCTTCGAGAGCCACCTATTCATATGAATTGGTGCTATTCCTAGGAGCCCGAATTATCGGAATAGGTCACTGCCAGTGACCACTTGAAGTGTAGTGACTTTTGCTGTCTTCTTATATCTCTTCCCCAGATCTACATCACGGGAACGTTGAAGAAGGCATGGAAATTCTTACACTCAAAATTCATCATCTGGCACAGTAGGTGAGCCTGGGTAGTCCCGAAGCTGGCCAACACTTGTGGTGGTGATGCATAAGTTAGGGCGAGCGCAGTGTGTATTACCTTTTTTGGAGGGAAAAAAATTACCCACCACTGCCGCTTCCTTTCTTTTTTTTTTTTGACTCACTAGTTGGCCAGGATTTTACGGCAAAGCTCTTTGGGTTACAACTGTTTGTTGCCAATTTTTTTTTCGGGGTTCTATTCGTCATATGTAAATATAGATATATATATAGAA
>JAOPJG010000752.1:0-17462 GCA_027478255.1 Dispira simplex | reverse complement strand
CACAATACTTGGGTTGAGGTAATACCGAAGGGGGTGCCTCAATCGACCACCAGGTGGGGAAATCCAAAGGGTATTCCGTATTCTTCTCCAACGTGAGTACCTGTTTAAGGTTGCGGTATTTGCGTGTGGGTTTGTAATTGGGATTCTTGAACGGTTTGGCTACGTCTTCTAGATTGGCAATACTGGTGGGAGGAGATTGACCTGTTGTTTTCAGTGTAGATGAAGCAAAGGTCGGTTTGGCAGGAATTGCGCTACCATTTTTCAGAGGAGCTTTCTTTTTAGATGACATGGTAAGCGAAACGACGGTAGCTGTAAAAGGTTGTGAAGCGCGATTGGTAAAGTAGAATGTGGATCGGCTTAGGAGTAAATAAAGAGTGCTAACACGACCGATAGAACAACGACATTAATAATACAATCGCAATGAAATTGGAAACGTTGAAATACGTCAGGGAAATAGAAATAGGTATTTGTCATAAAAAGATGGGAATGGGACAACCCAAGTATACTTGTGAAATCAAATTGGAAAAGTTTTACAATAAATATTAATCCAGCTTAAACTACAGGGTCTTCCCTCTGTCAGCAGGATGTTATGGGTTACCCCTGCCTTTACTATTTGTGAATACACCAATAATCTCCTCCTCTATCATAGTCGGCGATGATGATCAATCTTCGGAGGCACTACGGATATTTATTATGTAGAGGTACAGATATCAACCGTTGGAAAAAGAATGCTAAACAAGTGGATTCAATATACCTAACGCAGTCACACCGAAAATAATAATAAAATATTAATGATTACAGGGGGTGTAATTTTGACTTGGATACGGATCCAATCCTGGTAACAATAAACTAGAGATAAATATGGGAGCAAGGAATACACAAAATGAACAGGAAGCCCTAAATCTAATAAAATATCACAGAAAAAAAAAGAGGTAAAAGCAGACGTAGCGTAATATAAAAAGGTACCTATTTAGAGCGAGGTCAATGACACTAAACAGGGAACACATTGGTAAACAGAACTATGCAACAGCGTTTGAAGTTGGTACATGGAATGGTGTTCCGAGGGCAATAGTCGGTCTTCACGTTCGAGACAGGACTCAATCGCCCCACGAGCCTGTTCCACGATCCAACCTCTTAATTCAAACGGAGCGTCAAAACCGAATATTTCACGTAGGGCAAAATCCACCGCGATGAAAGCCTCGGGACCACCTCTTTGGGTTAACACTCGGGCCACCCACGTTGAAGAAGGACTCGCCGTACGGTGTTGGGAAAGTCTAGGACCGGCCATTACTTCTCGCGATTTTATCACCCCGTCCTCGCCTTGATCTATTTCGCTGTCGGTATGAATACCGTTACGAATAGAGTACCGGATGGCCCGCTGCAACAACTCAAGTAAAACTATTTGATCGGGATGATCACTAGACAGCTCGTACATGATATAAAAGTAACTATACAACCGATTAAGAATAATTACCAACCACCGGTCGCTAACTTCGGTAGGTCGACTAAGATAACGCTCGACTTCATCCGTGGGTTGAACAAAAGGATTGGACCCTAGGGTAATATTAACCGGAGCTGATCGTTTCCGCGCCAAAGTAGGATATCCACCACCATCAAGTCTCCTCTTATTATTACTACTATGATTATCAAATCCACGTCGGGACCTGCTGCGTCGCTGGTCGGCAAAAGCCGCCCGGATTTTAATTTGAAAAGTAGGAAAGGCGTGTTGAATAGCAGCAGTAAAAAAAGCCGCCCGCGCTTGCATAACATTCAAACTGGGTAACCCTGACCTTGGAACGTCTAAATGTTGTCCTGAACCACCACTGTATAAATCGTGGTCGGCAACTTTTACACGAAGGGAAGCTACCGACTGGACGAGGTTCATTTGCGGTGGTGAAACAGGTGACGCCACTAACTCTCCGCCCCAACTACTAGTCATACCTCCCTTTTCACCTCGCTTGGCCGAGTCAGTAGTGGTACCTTTTAAACTGTGCCCCACGTCCTGGGCGAGCCAACTCAACACCAAGTCCCGTGGTGATTCCACCGCATAACTCTCACCCTTGTCTTGTTGCGAAGCCCCTAATTCTTCATGATCGTCCGATAAACGAAATTCTCGAGGATGAGGTCTCAAGTCTTGACATTGTGAAGGGATGGCCGCCGTGTGTGGAGGTGTGGGTAACTCTATCGGGTCATGGCTTGTCCAGGAAAAGTCACTTTCGAGGGAGGAATACGAAGTACGACTGTGGCCGATAATACTGTTACGGATAGAAGGCAGTGAAAGTTTATTAAAACGCATGGTCTACAGCTCCCTTTTAAGTTTGGTATAAGCAACGTGTGGTGGTGGTGGTGGAGGGGGGGGGAAGGGGAAACGACGGAGTTTCTAAAATATGTCGGGATTGGGAGGTGGGTATTAATCTTGCCCATAAAACAAGTTCGCACAATCTCTTTACATAAAGGTTAAGAGAGTTGAAGTAAAGGATTTTTATCCCACACTTGACAATAGTAATCACCGTAATGAAATTGGGTAAATGGACCAATTTTGACTAAAACTCCAACGAATAACACAAAGTGGGAATACAATTCTACCAAACTAAAAAAAAAATGGAAATATTTAAAATACCAAGCGAGGCCAAAATAACTTGTTGGGGAATGGCTCGACATTTAATGCTACGGCCACCCTCCACTGTAAAGAATATGTGTGGATTATCACCATTGATTCACATTATGGTTCCAACCCAATAATGTCGGCTTCAATAGATTCACTTCTAATGATTGTACTGTCAGTTATTGTCCATTTTTCTTTCTGGAGGTTCATCGTAATAGTTGCAACCACCAGACAGTGTTTAATGATTTTAAAGGGGGGGGATATGGGGAGTGGGGTTTGGGGTTTGGGTATGTTTGTGAGATTTAATATGCAATGTTACATACCACTGGTTTATTTAGGAATAGTCTATGTACGGCGTTAACTCTCCGTAAAATTGCATAAAATGGGTCTTCTGACAAGGTTAAACCTGAAACAGTTGTCACACTTCTGCAATAGTACATTGCTGTACCCCTTCGGTGGCTCTAGGCAATAACTTTGGAAATGGCGGTGAATGTATCTCTTTTGGGATGGTTAGAACCAGAGGAACAGCGGGTCACCACTATTGAAGTGAAGCAAGATTACGTATTACGCTATAAAACGCTGTGAACCTTATTGCCATCCCTTCCTTCTCAGGTCTAAACCGCGCTGGTCTTTTCTCAGTTCACCCTTCTCTCAAATGTACTCTTTTTTTTTGCTTTGTTTTCGTTTTCACGTCATACGTCATCCAAGACTAGAACTAGTGTACTTTGCCGAATTGTTTCGCTGAGTTGTAACCATCACAGTTGTTAAAGGGAGTACGCCTTTACTTTCTTTAGAAGTAAATAATCTAGTTATTTACTAGGTGGAATAGAGACAATTACAACGCTCCCTTTTTCGCCACGCAGTATCATCGCGGCCAAAGTCAGTCGCTGTAACTTGAATAACAGTCAACATCGACAAGTAATGATAGCCAGACTATGGGGTCCTTGTAATCGTTCTTCTCACTCCGCCCCCCCCACAACTGCTGCTTGATCCCTTATAACGGATAAGCACATTTGTAAACGTCAAACATGAGTGTGTTACATTATAACATTTGTTACTACCTGCAAGAAAAATGATTACCATGGCTCTATATCGTTTTATCAAATGGACAGGTATCTAACGAAAGATACGTGAGAACAGTTCTTCTCAGTAGCCAGTGGAAAGTAGCATAGGGTTACCTAAGAAACCAACCCAGCCGCTGAGCTAGTAGTGTTTAAAGGGTTAGAGAGAAAAGGCGCAATTCTAGCTGTAATCTACCCTGGTGATCTACTGAATAAGCACATTAGTGGTAGAAACACACCAAGGAACAATATATCCCTTGACATACGTTGGTTACGCTGAGCTTTTTTTTTAGTGCTTATTCTATTGATTGAATATTTGGAATAAGCAATTGGTCGCTGATTAAAGGTCTGTTGGCACCCAAGTGTGTTATTGGGTGAAAAGTACCTCACGAAAGAAAGGGATACTTTTGGCAGGTTGTCAATCATTTTTCAACCAGACCATTTATTCCCTTTACAATTCGATTGTCAGAAAAAAAACATAGCGGAGTAAAAAGAACCCCCCCCCGCAGTATAAACCGCCGAGAGAACCTTCCCTCCCCCAATAAAGAAGGTGAAAGCCCAACGAAGGTCCACATGCTGTGTCCATCCGATCAAGACTGTAAAATACACAACCCATTCCCCTTTTGATGGTTTTAATCTGCTATTTAAATCAAGTGTAGGTTGACCCAAACATGTTTCCCTCTCCGTTGCACATCTTTAACCTGTTCTTCACTGTAAATTTACTGTTTTATAACCCAACGTTTATGTATTTATTTATTTATTTTTATGCTTAACCTTTGCTGAATATTCGTCAATCTTACTCGGTCCTGTACTACGGACGTGCCAAGTCTTTTGTTTCTCTCCCAGTCTATCTAAATAATCTGGTGGGTACTTCCCCCTCTCTGCATCGTGGCACTCATACCTTGCATTGCGCGGCAAATGCGTCATACAGTGAGGACCCTTGTTTAGCGTGGCACAGCCTATACCACTGTTTTTTTTTAAAAAAAAAAATCAACCTCGCTTACGCCATATAAATGACAATGAACGAGTACAACCAAAGATCCAATCTCGGACGTACCCAACCATGGCTTATCGGTGCGGCAGTAAGCGGAGTGATGGTGCTGGCCTCTATCGGATTTTTTATCGCGGCCGCCGTCGTACGTTCAAAGTCTGGGAATAACGCCAACGGTATGCCAGCCGATTTACCTAGAAATATCGCGTTGAATACGGTCGGGGCGATATTGATTGCGGCGGGACTGTGTGGTTTGTTGTGGTGCGCCTTGCGTTTAAACCGGATATACGCCCTTCGAGAAAAAATGCTGCGAGCGGACCAGGCCGTGCAGAATATATTTCCACCTGGTAATAAGGATGGTGTGGTGGTTTTCAATGAGGAAATGTACGTGTCAGATGTGAGGGCCCAAGCGTCTACATATGTATAACGTTATGGGGTATGATAATATTACTAGCAGTATTTATGAAATCATTGGAAATATTGGCCTAGTACCGTTCTAATTCAATTTTTTAAGGTGAGTTTTAAGTAATAATTAATGGCACGTAGAATGTCTTTTTTTTGCTGCAACAGACAATAAATGGGTTCTTGACATAGTTGCTTTAAAGTCTGGAAATGATTGGAGTGTAAATTTTGGCCTTGTGGTACAAGTCAATCCATGTAAACACTGCCACGTAAAAAGGATTGGATAACGTGGCTATACCGGACACTGGTAGTAAAAATAAGCGACAAGTCCTTGTGGACCTATGGTAACGTAACGCCAAAATTTCTTCCACCAGCACCAGTGACAAGTAAGAAGGAATACGCCAATGGCAAGCAAGGGTTTCGGTAAGGCTTACCTTGGGTCAACCTCACTCTGACCTCATAGTGAGTACGTCTTATTTCCCACCTCTTGCTTGGCATTGCATATATCCATCGCATTTTCGTTTACCTTTTTTTTTTACTATCCTTGGTTACTTTGCCAACCCTTTATAAAGTATTACACTGTTCTTTCTCCATCACCAAGGGTATTCTTTCTTTCTTATTCTTTTTATTTTATTCTTTCCCTTCCCTTCCCTTCCTCTCACTTACTATTGGCGATTACTTCGTAAATTACTTTTTTTTTATCTGTTTTACAATTTCACACTCAGAGCTACACAAATCACCCCTTGTACTCCCCAAGTTGTTGACAATGGTATCACGACAACTCTTAACCATTTACACCATCGGTACTTTACTGGTCTTGGCTGGTATCGGTTTATTCGCCGGAAGTCGCGTTGTCAAGGTGAACTATTACCTCGACAGCGACGACTACAACTTTCGAGATGTACGCGTTCGGTATTATGCGTTGACATGGTCCGGGATTGCGGTGTTTGTTATTGGGTGCGGAATGCTGGGTTGGGCTGTGGTGCGACAACGTCGTAGTCGGGCCCAAATGTTTTACCTTAAAAATGACTACAATATGCAACCTCAGGCTCCCCCCGCTTACCAACCTCCGTATAACCATCCTAATGTTCCCCCGCCTGCCCCCGCTGGTTACCAGCCTGACCCTAACCCTTATCCGCCGCAACCCGCTGTTAACGTAAATAATAACCCGTGGTCTATGCCAACTTACGGCAAATCCTAAAAAGTCATTCGTTCTTCTTTTTTTTTGCCAATTTTTTAGGGGGGGGGGAGATTTACTCGTAGAGGGTAGCGGAGCCCCAGAGAACGGGTTTCGACTTGATGTGGGTCCCAGTATCTACCACATTTGACTGTTTCCTCCATTTTCAACAAAAACATCCCAGTTATTGTTACACCGCTGTTACCATTACATCTGTGTGTTTACCCTCTTTTTGCCTTGTTTATCCGGTATTCTTTTTAGCCCTTGTCATTGATCTTTGTACAGTTTTTATTTTATTTCTAGCGTGTTCCGGTATATCCATAGTAAAGCTGGCAGTTCCGTTATCACTCTATCATGAAATAATTCACTTGTTTCAATATTTTATGTCCGGCCTACGTACAAAACCAACTTGACCTAAAATTTTAAGGGTCTGTCGTAATATATGCCATTATGGTAGTCGTTTCCTTTTCGTTTGTTCCAAAGACATATGTTTAATGTTGGAAAAAAAATAAAAGTTCTATTTTGAAATGCGTAGCGACGAAATGTGCTTACTTACACATACGTTAAAGTAGAGTTCACCATGGAATTTAAATGTTATTTATGGTATGACTACAGAAATAATGGAACAGTTACTAACTTGAGCACACTAAAATCAAGTCACCAACAGGAAGACACATAAACGACATCACTGTTGTCAATAACACAAAGGGTATACTTTCAAAAATGATGAGAGTACACCATCCACACTGGAAACTGACTGGTGGAATCGATTGAATGTCACCCAGCGTGAGAATACTACTGCTAGTTAAGAGCATGGAAAAGGACCGGAATAAGCGCCAATAGTGTTTAACAAAAACACAACGAAAAATAAAACAAAACAAAAAAAAACCCTCCCTTACAAAATACACCACATCCGGTACCAAGCAAAGTGCGAAATCG
Organism: Dispira simplex; assembly: GCA_027478255.1. Taxonomy (NCBI): domain Eukaryota; kingdom Fungi; phylum Kickxellomycota; class Dimargaritomycetes; order Dimargaritales; family Dimargaritaceae; genus Dispira; species Dispira simplex. The sequence goes on along the minus strand of JAOPJG010000752.1, from coordinate 10,287 downwards.
TCAATAGAAATGCAGATAGGCTTAACCTGACCAAAGACGACGAGCGATATATTCGAGTTGTACCATCTATCAGCCTAGAGTGTTACTTGGTCAATATGCGACTAAAAGGGAATGGGACTAACTTTATCGGTGAGTGGCTACTAAACCACTATGAACGGTAGAATCATAAACAACGATGGTTAACGGACAAAATGAAAAGAAACAAAAGCGCGGGAAATGTACAGCAAGCAATAGACATCACAGTGGGCAAGTAAGGTGGGATTAATGACAGGTGAATCGAGTTGGTTATGATCCTTTTTTTTTCGTTCTCGTTGTCTTTTCCTCAGCTACAAGGATGTATTCGTTGCCAACTCCCCGGTGATGCTAACCGTCCGCTTGCGACAGATTTGACTCTGTCAAAGAGATGAAAATAAAATAAAATTTGACATCATACTCTTATTGATGACAAGCTTATAAATTTACGGTAATAGTCATCTGGGGAATAGAAATGGTAGCGGACCAACAAAAGATGGATACGAAAAGAGGATTCGGCATCAATCCAATCCTTTACCCCCCTCCTCCCCCTTCATTATGCCTAGAATACCCATCACAAAAGAATTTACCTCTATCATCCCTAGTTTCTAAATATTTTCTACAAACCCAATCTATTTTTTCAAGCTTAAGCCGTTACTATTGCGGTTGGGGAAATTGTACATGAACCTCACCTGCACTATTTTTACGACGGTTCCCGGCGCTATTATATTCAGAATGCTCGTGCAGCGGTTCCTGACCGCGATGACGGGGCATAGAAGGGTGGGGATGACCACCACCGTAGGCCGCAGGATGGTGAGGGTTGGCGGTACCTTGGTAAACATCTTCGGACTCGGCCTTGCTCACGTTGAGCATTACCAATATATGTCCTATCAACATCAACAACGAACCGGCTACTAGCAAACCCCACGAGGCGTAAATCATACGACGGCTTACTTTGTGACCCATATACTTTTTATTAGCCCAACGTGTGTGCAAACCGAACAGGATAATCGATACCAGCATAATAAGGCCACCTAGGGAGGCGCAAACGGCCGCTAGACGACGCTGGGCGGCGTAAAACATCGGTGAAGCCATGACAACGTGAACTAAAAAGTAAAAAAAAATATACACCGAATAGCGTAAAAAGGGAGAAGCGAGGGAGGTATGAAGATATGAGCAATACTCTCCAAAAATTTGAGGCTACTCGACGAGTCGTATCCGACAGATGAAAATAATGTCGCGGAATGAAGGATAAACGTTAGTTAAATGAAAATATGAGTCAAACACCACAGTCAACTTATATTCCAAAATCCCTAGATGAATTGATATAAAAAACACCGGCCAGGTTTTGTTTGGAATGTTTAGATAAAAAAACAAAAATTGGAAAAAAAATATATATATATAAAGATATCTCAGAGGGGAATTTCGGCACGGAAAACCAAGGTTTATATATTGAGGGAGTTCTGACTCGAATAATTAACAATGAAAACAAAAAAAATATAATATAAAAATTTGGAATCAAGCTTGAGTACATTTTTTACTTCCTAGAGAAGAGGTGAGAAAAAAAAAGGGAGCGGAAGGACATTCCGGTTTAGTTAACTGTCCCTCACCTTGTTTTTTTCCCTCTTCTACGCTCCTTTATTCAATCTCCCATAGCTTATTATCGACGTATAAGGATATAGGGAGAATATCTTGATGTAGCACAGGCCGCCTCGTGTTACTCAAGGCGCACATTCGCAGTTTAACGACGTATATCTCTTGTTCCAAAGAAGAGAAGTGTGATAAAGTGAGTGGGAAATTCCGATGGAAGGGAGGGAAGAGAGTAGTAGAAACGTCATACGGCGACGCCATTGGGTAAGTAGATCGTGTGTTGCAAGACGAAATGGGCACAATGGCTTTCGGGAGAGGGTGTCTCGGCTTGACTGTATAGAATAAATATATTCATATGTCACTTTCGGGTATGGAACAGCTCGGCTTACTGAATAGAAATGCTCCATTTCCCTGCCTTGGAAAAAAAAGAAAAATGTTTGCATTTACAGATGGCAAGAATGTTAAACCTTTGACAGTCAAGCCGCTCACACTGCATCCCGGGGACTGGTTCATCGTCCATTCCGGCACTATGACCCGTACGTATCAACTGATTCGCAATATAATTAGAGTGTCTTTATAATGTGTTGCATCTGAATACTTTACTAATGTTGATACTCTTATCACCGTATAAATGGGCACGACGTGTGAGCTCTGGCCACCGCAACTACCATACCAGTCTCCCTATAACACCCTTATTGTACATACTTTTTCCCCCTAACTGCTTAAAAAAAAGCTATGGAAACAACACGTCAGCCGTGCGTTCGGGGAAATTTAAACCTTTGTACCAACTCTAGGCTATGACGCTACCATATATTTCTCTTTCCATCATCCATTGGTCATTGCTAGGTAACACCGTGTGTTCGTTTCCTTTAAAAATATATCCTTGTAAAGAGAGAGAACTACGCCACGGCGTATCAGCTCCAGTGGTGGTACCATTCATATTTATGTGCGCCTTGCTCTTTTGGTTTATTTCGGCGCTATACCTTGACTTCCACTTTTACATCATTCGCTCATTAGCTGATATGTGATGCGGAGGGGGGGGGTTTAAAATTTTATCCTCGGTTCAAGTGGCTCAGGTTTGCAAGACTCCTGTCTGAATGAACTTGAACCTTTACGGCAGTAATAAAGCCCTTTTACATGTGGTGTAGGATGAATATACCACTGTAGGGATATGAAATGATTCACAATACCATTATTTACACACCTAGTCGCTCGGTTTCACGCTTCTGAAAACAAATATTAAGGGACTGGCATCACCAGAGGAAAAGCAGGTTTAGAGTCCACGAGCGAGTTGGCTAATTAAAAATTCACCCAAAAAAAATAAAAAGGGTGGCTGATGATAAACGTTATCCAGGAATTCATGCATTTCCCCTATCGAAACCAGTGAGCACTCGCCAATAGGCATCACAGAATTGGTCATCATGAACTTATGTCCACATCAATTTTCTCGCCGTTGTCAAGACAAAAAAATACTCGACAAGTTGTTACTGCACATGAACCAGAAAGGTCGATAAAAAGATAGTGGTCAAAGAGAGCAAAGATAACACATTGTGTTACCACCAACCAACGGGCCAGCAGCCGGAAGAAATTGGTGGACAATGTGGTAGGCTGTGAGCTCACCTGCTGGGCAGCGGGCTATTGTTGTAGTCTGTGTCCAATCAGTGAGGCTATTTTTCACTGGGTTGTTGTTGTTGTTGTGAGTACTTCATCCGTGCGCTAATGAATGACGTAGTCTGATGCGATTCATCGAGCAGAGAGACTGCACTTGCTGTGCGTCAAATCATGACAACCGAAAACGTAAGTACCCTGACAATACCGTGTGCACTAGGGTCATGTCATAATGGTGATAGCAAGGTAGAATTTTACCGTAGCAGTAGTGCGAATAAAGAGAAATGGTAGAGGGATGACTAATGGTAAGGTGGGTTGCGTAAGTATTACGCACTTCTGGGCGGTCATGTCGTCAATATTTTACAACGGAGACCTGTGTCCACTATTTACAATGTAATTTATTAGAATTATCAATCCTATAGTACCTCACTCCCCTTTCTCCTTGCACACACCTGTTAACTTTTTTCCAGACGGTAATGACTTTCGTTTATGAGGGCGAGTGGGAAGTTTGCTTTGCGATGCTTGCAACGAGACACCGTCCAATTTACCATCTTTTATATTCTTACGGGAACGAATTGGTTTACCTCGGGACGATGACTGAGTAACCGGTAAATCAGCAATAAATAACACCGAATGTGCCCAACCCGAATATGCGCCGAAAAGTTTCCGGAAAAAATCCGCTACGGCGGCATACGTTTTTATTGATAGCGTTGTGGTACGGGATGTTCTTGTGATAGTTGATGAAAAGGCATAATCACGGACGGCAATTTGCCATACGTGGGTGTCGACCGGCACGGCTTCGGATTTATCAAGCGACATTAGGCACTGGGATAGGAATCATAGAAATCAAAATATGTCAACGAAAATAGGGACGTGTTTGATAGCTCATAGTCATAATCATATTCCAGTACCGAAATATTAGTTACCAGTTCGTACTACACTGACCATGCGGTGGGTAAAACCGCCCTAGTACCTTAATATAAACAATATACCACCGTTACGACTTACAATACAATCGGCCACTTTAGGCCCCACTCCGGTAAGTTTTAATAGAGCATGTCGAGCCTGAGCGTAGGACAACTGTCGCATGGACAACAACCACGCCTCGACATCATCCCCGTGGGTAACGCAAAGGTACCGTACCGTCACCTGGATATACTTGGCCCGATAACCAAATCCCAACTTCCGCAGCTCCGCTTCCAAGTTCGGACGGGAGTTTAATTTCGCCAAAGTTGGAAACGAGTAAAACTGTCGTCCTTGGTATTCCGCAACGGGTTCGCCATAGGTCTCACACAGTGTTTCGACCATACGAGTTATGCGTGGAATGTGATTATTGGAGGAACATATAAACGATAATAAATTCTCCACGGGGGGTTGTCGCAGTACCCTTAAACCGGGGAATTGGAGTCCCTTGGTCCGGAAATTGGCATCCACTTGACTCCACCGTCGATACAGAGTGGCAAGTTTTACGTCTAGTTGAAAATAATCCCAGAGTAAGCGTCGGGCGGTGTCCACCAAATGGGTTGCCGTAATGGTCGGTGAAGATTGTTTGGGGTGAATACGGAATAGCACGGTGGTTGGCGTTTCTTTGAGGGTGACCAACTGGTTACCTAAGACGTAGGACCATTCACCACTACCGGTTGCCTGCCAGCGGAAAGACTGACCGGATTGTAGTGTGGTTGTAAGTCGTAGTTCCTGAGGTGACACCTTTAAATCGTACCACGGTGCCCGTATTTCCCCCGTCATGTTAACGCCGTGCAAGCTGAGAAATCTTTTTGAAACAAAAAATATAAATGGCGATCTCGGCATAAATAAATAAAAAAATAAAACAGTAATGTCGTAGGGAGAAAGTAGAGATTTGGGTGTAAATGTGATGCGTCAACGATACTACAACGCTGGTGTTTGGGCTGACTCCAAGTACTGGACATGGGATATTTTGTCAGTTTCCCCAAGCTAGCCTGAAGTGACATTGTCTGCTCCTGAATTCATATATAGGGTGACCTTGCATACCCGTAATGATATCGCTTTGCTGGGATAGTAAGGTCACGTAAAAAGATATCTCACCAATATTAAGATTTACCGTGCTGAATAATTACTTTGAAATTGACCGCCACTTTAGTGTGGGGATGATCCCAATCAATCCACTGGCACCAAAATGAACAACGGTTGCTACAGAACCAACTGTGCTATAATCGATTACTGTGGGGAGGGCGGATGTTCTTTGTTGAAATACCAAAGGAAAAAGTATTAGAGCTGGAGACAGCGAACCTGAGACACCCCCCAACTACACTCTTGTTGTTATTAAACTTATTATTTTTAGATTAGATATAACCGGTTAGGGCAGAAGAGTATCGATGCAAGCGTGTGGACCTTGGTAGTGGTGGGGGGGGGGAGGTGGTCCGTTTACCGGCTCCGTTGGGGACCGAAACCGACCATACCAACGATGTTACCTTCACGTGACCCAGGACGGAATACCCACACATTCACCTGCAACCTAATGGAGCGAGTGACAGCATAATGAATGAGAGGATTAAGGGCAGAAAAACCACACCATATTTGCCTCTACCACCATTTTTAGCAGCCGATATTGGTGTGTTTTCCAAAGGTGTGGTTAATTTTTTTTGTTAGCCCCTTTGTTACTCTCCTGGTCCTTTTTTTTCTACCTGCAATGGTTAACTATAAAGACCCTGTTTTGTTTTCTTTTACTGCGAGGGCCCTTCCATTAATGTCTTAGCTTCTACGTTGTCAGTGTTACTCAAGTCCCTTTCCTCTGCAGTTTCCCACTCATTATTATCCTAATACTTTTTTTTGTTTTTTTTTACTCGTAGCATTTCCTCGCGTTTTACATATATTGTCAATTCCTAGTTGTTAGTGTTGTCGACATCTAATCTCTGAACCCTTTTCTTTCTCCCTTTCTCTGCTTCCACATTGACCGCGTTATTGCTCTTGTGTAACGTTTACCATAGGTGAGTTTTTTTCTGGACTGGGTTATGGTGTGAGGTACCACCACGTACCCTCATCCCCCTATAAGTTATTGTTACCCATTCTTCCTACTACCTAGACACGCTCAGCTAATTACTTGAGGACCAGTGGGCGACCGCACTTAATAACAAATGTATCAGTCCATATGAACGACGAAAACCGTAGCGATGAATAGGGCTAAACTCGTCTTTAGTTGCCTTTCCTCTGGTGGTTGTTAATAGGTGTGTATGCGTGCTCCCTTCACAGTAGACCGAATACACACACACACATACATACACTGTCTCTCTCTTCCTTGTTCACAAGGTGTGGAGTGGGTGTTTAAAGGGCCACAAAGAAGGGAGGCGTAAAAGCCCCAGTGTAGCAAACGGTCCTTTTTTTCTTATTTCCCTTTGAACAGATGAACCGTTCCACTAGATCCGGTATAGACCACGTTTCTTATACTTGGCTTATGGCTGTATTATTCTAATCACCGACCACTAACTTGTTATATACTTGTAGCGTTTGCGTTATATCCCCGCCGTTTATACGTGACGCATTACCGCTTCTGGAACCAAAGTATACTAGTAAACGATTGCTAGACCCGTTTGGCCTACATTTCCTTCTTATTCCGAACAGCCTTTTCCTAGTCGAGGACATTACACGACTGGTATGTTAAGCGAACTAAGCGTCGAGCAATAATCGGTTTCTTCGAGTGCCTCCATGTTTTTCCATCGAGATTTTCCGTTTTCTTGCCCTTACTCATAGTCCCCGCATTCGCGTTACGCTTTTATTTATTATCTAGAAGAGAGTAAGTCCTGTAAAGGTAACGTGTTTTACCTTTTAATCTCAAGCTTATGATTACTTTTGGCAAAGCCTCTTTTTTTTTAACGTTACAAAGCGAGAATCAGTCTGACTGGCGTCACGACGTAACCCGCTTACTTCATTTCCATCCCCGACCATTGTGTGAGTGTTACCTTGTCGTTTATAAGGAACCCATGATGGAACGGGTACTCCCATCATTATTATACACGCTAGAGTGGTCGATTAATCAGTATTCCGTTCATCGTAATTTAAAATCGATGGTATAGACGTTCAAGCCACGCTCACACACACACACGCATCTCTCTCCACCGATACCTTTTGTTGGTGTTGTTATTCTAGCTTCTCTTTTCACTAATCATATTTTTATTGCTTTATGATTGTTGCGATGGTTCCATTTATCCATATGCTTGACATTTCTCCCACACTAGCTTTGTGAACAACATTCCTCTCTGGTTCATCAGATCAAACAGAGGATGACAGTAGAGGCCACTTTTTCTAATTCGACGTCGACGGCGAATGTGGCAACGCAGGATACCATTAAATTAGTCGAAAACCTCGTGCCTGCGACTTCCAGTGGCTCAACAGTGGCGGGGGAAGAATCAGAGAGTAATCTGACGGAACCCGTGGCGCAAACCACCGGCCGTCAGTCCTTTACGAAGGAAAGTCGACTACGACTACGCAAATGGTCTAATGCTGTTAGCAGGCGTATGTCCCTATCCAGCAGTCGGTCATCCACACCAAGAGTGGCCCCCTCCCCGGAACCTGCGAGCAATGCCAGCTCACGGGCTTCCTTTGCTGAACGCCGAAAACCCGACAGTCCCTTTTCCCCACCTCCTACCCAATTCAATTCCTTGTGGTTTTGCTGTGGTGGCATCCTTCCCTTCAGTCGTATCGTACGGCATCCGACGCGTTTGCATACCATCGAGGAAGATGGTGCTATTACATCGGAAGACCCAGCAACAGAGAATTCTCAACGTGACGACTCCGCAAAGAATGGTCCCAAGTCTTCTATCGCCAAAACAGAGTCGGAGCAACCCGAGGACCGGGAGAATGACCTGAGCCAACCCTTGTTACCCCCCATCGAAACCACCACTCCATTCGCCCACGACGTGATCTCCAGTGTGTCCATAAACAAAGAAGTACTGGCCCGGCGGCCTTACTCGGAAACCAGCGAAACGGCTGACAAGGCTTCGGTAATGGTCACCGATGACGACAGTGAGGCAGTGGAGGACAGGGATGTCGATCTAGAGGACGATGAAGATGATATTTCCTCAGATGAGGAAGAGGCCTTGCGGGCTAACCCCCAACTAAGTGATATTATCGCCGTGACCAGCCAGGTACCTCCACCTCTTTTGAAACCCCTCATCCCTGCCGATGCTGGCAAGAAATGTCTAGTCCTGGATCTGGACGAGACCCTCGTTCACAGCTCATTCCGTATCGTGGAAAATCCGGATTATGTAGTACCCGTGGTCTTGGAAGGTCAAGTACACAAGGTGTATGTTTTGAAGCGTCCGGGAGTTGACGAATTTATGCGGGCAGTTGGCCAACACTACGAAGTGGTGGTTTTCACGGCTAGTCTGTCCAAGTACGCCGACCCTGTCTTGGACCTGTTGGATATCCACAAGGTTGTCCGCCACCGTCTCTTCCGGGAATCGTGCGTCCTGTACGGAGGTAATTACGTCAAGGATCTCTCCCGCATCGGTCGACCTTTATCAGATCTCATTATTGTGGACAACTCTCCCGCCAGTTACGCCTTCCACCCCAACAACGCCATTCCCATTACCACTTGGTTTAACGATACCCACGATACCGAGTTACTGGACCTCGTACCCTTTCTCATCGATCTCAAGGATGTGTCAAATGTAGTGAATGTATTGGACAATAATAGCTCTATGTAGCCTTGTATTTTTTTCCTGTTTTCTCTTAATCACCACCGGACACCCCTTTGTTACAAGTGTAAAGAGCGTTGGGCGTTTTATTTCGAAACATTTTAGTAACTCAATTTGCTCACTACAAGTCGTGTTCGCGGGGGGCTATTGCTCGGTTTACTGGACTAACCTAGATTGATCGTGTGGGCCCACTCCCTGTTTAGGCCTCGACCATGAATGTTTGTAGTTAATCAAGTGGTAGTCGGGTGTTTATTGACATTACTTTGTTGTATTTTGTTGAACTTGAGGCAGGTGCTGAGCTTTGAGATCTCTTTTCGTCGAGGTTGTACTGCCACCCCTTTGTTGTTGCTTTTGCTGGTTTCCATTGGGGCGATAGTGTGCGGATATCGTCTTGGCCGTTGCTTTCTTTCCCTTTACATTAATTTTCGCTCTATTTTTTATATTATTTCTGTCCTATTCATCTTTATATTTACTTTTGTATTTATTATTTGATCTCCCCGTTTCCACACCGACCATTTTAATCATTTACTTTTTTTTTCATGGCCACCAGTACTCTGTATGAGATACATGCTGTTGTGTTATTCTAATTAGGAGTATAGGACAGGTACAAGATAGAAACTGACCACCAATGATATGTAAAACAGGAGATATTGCATGCCACTAACGTTGTAACTGTTATGTAGAGTACGTGGCGTTCTGTTTTGCCAACCTTTAATGGAATTGAAATCGTACAATGCGTACCCTTGATTTTTAACTTACCTTCACCCTGCACTTGTTTCAATCATTGTTACTATTTAAGCAACTTAACCTCTTTTTTTTTCTATTTGGCGCAAGCTATACCTGGTTTCTCCCTGTTATGGCGTGTGTTTGGCGATTTTTTTTCTTGAGTCGATAACGTGTACGTTTTAATACACTATTTTTGTTAATTTTTTTTTGCTATTTTTTCTGTAGGATGCATGTGTCATCACTTGTCACTCAATGAACGTCAAGTTTGCTTTAGCTGTAATCATCGGGTTAACAAGAACCTTGATTCAGAAATAAAATGCCTATTTTAAGTGCCAACATGTAATGCCCCAAATCTTTTTACATACCATGGTAGCAAAATTGTTGAAAGTGAAAATGCATGCTATTAATAATTCTCACTGACGTCCAGATAAAACATACAAAAGTATAAATAATGGGTAGGGTATATAAAGTAAAATATACTTTCAGAAGGGGACACTACCATAAAATGGGTGAAGTTCTTTATTAAGATTTGGAGCAAAAACTGTACCAACAACTTGTGGACAATTTATTTTATACTTGACTGATGACACACCACCATGGAGATTGTGGTAAAACCACCTCTAAAGAACGTTTGGACAAACCAGTCTTTTGAAACTGTTTTTATTCTTTAAAGGGCTAC
>JAOPJG010000751.1:0-17509 GCA_027478255.1 Dispira simplex | reverse complement strand
CCCCTCCTGTTCGTCTTTGGAATCGGGACGTTGCTGCTGTCCTGAATTTCAGACACATTCTCTTCGGTCTCCGCAATAAGAATGAGATTCCAAAGAAATTCCGGCGGACCACAGCCAGGACGACTGATGCTCAACTGCCCCCTACCAAGCATCGGTGTGAGTTCTAATTGCCTTAGGGCTTTTTTCGTTTTTTTTGCGAAGTGGTTGTCACCACTTTACGCAAGCGGTTGTCCTATGAACTCACCTTCATCTGGGGAGATGTAGTGAGTAAGGGCATCAGGATGATTTAATTCCGAGGGCAGGGTCATACTCGCCAGGTGATTCTGCAAGGGGAATTTTTAGGTAAGTATTTTTTGTGTGTGTTCGTGTATTTCTCCCCAGTACCAATCAGTGAGTAGCAAGGGGGAAGGCAGGGAATATAGTAGGGTACTCTATTTTCATGTATATAGCGATTTGGTGAAAAAAATGTACTAGTTACGAATCTAACCAATAACGTTTGTGAGCAACCCATTCAACTTTGGCGGATTTGTCCCTATATGGTCGAAAAACAATCGGTCAATTGACTGGTATTATCCCTACCAAGTGATCGATAGTCTACTGGGCACTAACCCTACCAAGATAGCATGACAGAGGTTGTCATCCAGGAATAATATGCCCTTTTATCCCCTGAAACACAAAGTAATGTACCCGTTATTCCCACCACTGGCCTAACTGAAGGTGTTACGGTCTGTTTTCGTACCTTTTATTAATAGGGAATATCAAGTCTTTCATTAACCGACCACAAGATCCTGGTCATCAATTTTTCTTTCTAAATATTATCAATGCTGATTGTTCTTGTCAATGTTGAAAAAGTAGGTGTGATTCTATGAGTAGTGCTTTGGTCCAAAAAGTAAGTAAACAATAAAACAGGTAACCTACGGCCTCGAGGAGAAGGGACATTTTACGATACCTACAAAGCTATCACGCCCTTGGATCCTATCGGTCCCTTTGCTTCGTCAATAGTGTTTAAATAAGCAGCCAAGTCATATGTCTTTTTTTTCGCTTTCATCAGCGGATAAAAGAAATATTACTAAGCTAGGCGCTGGCTGTTGAAATATCAATATTTTGAAAACCACTCAATGATTCTGCTCACAGCCTAGGCTACGCTTAATAGAATTGGTATAAGAAAAAAAATGAGAGGTGTAGTTTAGTATGAAGTAATTAATTAATTCATTTCATCGCAAGATCCATACCATCTAGCCTTGATGATGAGATGGGGGGGGGCTCTCGTTAGTTGAATAACGGTATTCAAAATCACGGTGGGTCTATTTTCCCTGGTGACAATAGACGTAATTGAAAAAAAAGAATATGACAACGAACTAAGATAAGACCCGTTATTGTAGTAAACACCGTTTATTAAGTTGGTCAAGGAAGTCACGGCGGAGTTAACAACCCCCATATCCACTTTCCCGCCGCCTGAAAGAAGATAAGGAGGTCACTACCGCTTTCAGCGACTTAACCATAGTTTATCCTCGAAACCTACGATATTTTCACGCGCGATAGCAGCGAAAAACTCTATCTAAGCACTGCGCGGTAAAAAAAAGCAGTGCTATTCGGAAGTGCAGTGTATTCGTATATAGCCTACATAATGGTCTATGAGAAAGAGAACAATATGAGCCGAAGCGTTTTGGAGAGGTTTAGTTGGGTCACACGAAAAGATAAGGAAAAAAATGGCCTGACCTTTACATGGCTTAACCACTCTTTGCATTGGCCTATCTTCCAGAAATAGGTTACAAGTTTGGGCCTTTTTTAAGTTTGGCTGACGAAGATTTCATTTTTGTTTTGTTCGGAAGGATGAAATCATTAATTGTTAAAAGAATACTACTTGCACTGTGCAAGTTCCATTGAAATAATGTAAGTCAGATGAACTTGTTTGTCTGACTTTAAGGCGGCTTTTTAGTACTCGTTATTTTAACACCCAAATGAAATTCGGCTTGAATTTCTAACAGGAACCTGAACAAAAGCCATCTTTTTCGGCAGGTCAATAGGAGGGAGCACGAAACACAAGAGCTACTTCCGACGACCACCGTTTCGCTCGGTTGTAATCCTAAAAGTAAGACGAATGGCGGGCTGATAAGGAATGGGCAATCGTATGTTTTAGTTTTCCCTGAATAGCTCGTGAATAAAAAATGCTGAACGTGAAACACAGGGCAGAGAGGCAAGGGAGCACCAGCTCATTGACATCAGTCGATATGACCTGATCCCTAAACGGAAAACGAGTAGGTAAGATGGTCTAGACGATCATTATTGCTTTAGGCTAGCCGCTGTTGCGAGAGGCTTATTATGTACTACCCTTCCAGAAGAAATTCGGCTCTTTTACTCTCGCCCACGTCAGCTCAATAAATAAAACTTGGGAAAGAAAAAGTCGAAAGGACGGAGTGTTGACAAGTGTCTAAAACTTAAACGCAACGTATCATTCGTGCTGACTACCAAGAACGGATTACAAGGGATACGGCAAGCAACCTGCCTATGTTGTAAAATTTACCCATCGGTATGGTTTCTTTTTGATAATTTCACTTACCACGCTACTGGGAGTTCACCACGGTGAACCCAAGTGACAAAGACGGTAGATGCAGACTATATAAGGTTAAATGGGTTTGCGAAAAGGTAGTGTTTCTAACTGGTGTTTTACCTAGAGTGTATCAGCCGTGGGGGACTGTGGGTGAGTGAGAAATCAAGATATAATGAATTAAAATTATGTAAAGAAGCGTGGGGTTTCTAGGGTCCCCATGGTTGGATAGAGAAACTTGGCTATCCCACCTACCTACATGGTAGCTGCAGTAAAGTTTACACCCATTCTTGCTTGTGAGGTAAGTTTCAACAAATAAAGTACCGATAAGAATTATACTCGCGAGCGATTTATCGACTATAAGCGGCTCAAACTCTCACGTATGATACTGGCACTAATAAACACCGATAAACACTTGATTGGCGGGGTATTCCCTCTCACTACTTAAAAGAAAATAAGTTATAGATACATTATCAACAGAGGGAATAAAGTATTGCGAATAGGTCCCGTAGACAGTGACGTAAGATGTGATGTAGAGGGCTAAGGGCTGGTTAAAGTATAGGTTGATCATGTAATAAGTGAGGGAAAATATGTTTAAGCCAAACGATGTTAATTGTTAAGAGAAGGTATTTTCGCTAGTAAGCCGGAAATGATGACGAAAGGAAGTAGACAAGCTCTACAGTACACATCCTCCCCAACCGAAAAGGGGATTTCCTTGGTGCCCTTTTCACCACCTTGGTCATAAGATGTTCACGGCATGTTTAAATTAATAAACACCAACATAAACCGCACAACCATCGGATAAACCTCCCCCCATCCAACGCGTTCTGTGTGAACAATGACGAATTAATAAAGTGCGGCGTCAAGTGTATTTTTTTTTTGGGGGGGAGGGTGGAAACAGGACCCAGAGCAGTTGCTTAAAAAAAGAGGGGTGGCCTTTTTGCGTACAATGAAAATAGGGTGGTATGACAATGTGAGGGGGGGAGGAAAAAATGAATATTTTCATTATTGGAGCCGCTTTATTCTCAATATGTAAGGATGAACAACCTTGTGTCAGCTGGTAGTTTTTCCACATAATTGTTACTGCTGGAGAAAAACAGGCTGCAATGTCAATCTGTAATTAAATTCTTGGACAGTACGGGCACATCAGTGGCACTTTAACTACCGGCATTTCTGATGTGCTGGTTAACACCGATATTACTGTAGTTTGGTGCAAATAATAATAAAAAACACAGTCATATACTGTACCAGAAAATATCATGGCTCTCCCTGCATACGGGAACGCGTTACTATTAACGTTTACTAGAAGACCCACTGTTTGTGAAGTTACTAGGATAAAGTCAAGTCAAGTGACCCAAAGAATTCATTCATGAAGGATATAAGTCCCTTGTCGTTTGGAAATACTCTGCAACTATGAGAATACCAAAGTATACTGTAATTTAAATCCAGAAGTTCCTACTCTAGGGTGTCCAACCCTGGAAAACAGTGGTAATAACTGCCACCAGGATGAGAGGTATTCCAAAGTTGGAAAGATTCATGATGCCATAGTAAGTTGCAATCAAGGTGGATTCATACCTTAATGAAGGGTTTAGAGTAAATTGCAACACAAGGCTGTCCATTTTCGTACAAATTTTTCATTTTGACAAAAGGCAGTGGTGCTCTTAGGTTTCCATAGAGAAGAATCGCGGTCTTCCGCCTCTTTCATTGTGCGCTAACATACAAAAAGTTCCTGGTCATCGCTAATCAAATGGATGTCAACTTATCCGCGTCAGGCGCTTTACTACACCCCAGAGGCTGATACAACTTTGTTTATCAGTGACTGGCTAGGCCTTGTAGAGTGTAAACTGAGACTGATACAGCCGTGTGAGAGGGACCCTGGGTAAAATATGGAAGCGCATTGCTTTCCATAAAATTGTTGTCGGGTCAGCTCCGCAAAGTAAATTACTAATTCCTGGTATGTTCTCTACCTCTATAGGCCCATGGCTATTTGCTTAAACAATTGTGTCACTGTCTCTTGTTTTTTTTTACTTTGTTTTATTTTATCAACACAACCTTCGATTCAGTTTACCCCACTCCAAGGAAAATCTAAACACAGACCCTCCATTCATTGCCCAGTGAGTGTCAATTTAATCGTGCTGAATTTGCCAGGGAATCTTAATATAGTAAATCCATTCGAACCGGAAATAGCGATGGGTATTATGATGTAACTGTTGGCTCATTATTTTTTTTAAATTTTTTTTCTGGGCATCCGGAAGCAGTTGTTTTGATTAGCGGACCTGCCAATCGGTTTCAATGTTGAATTTCATAAACAATCCCCATATCGCACACTGCTTTTTTAATCGTTCTTTATATTATCGTACAGTTATATGGTAAATACTGCTTATGCTCAACAACAGTAACAACAGTTCATGCCACTTGGAAAAGAGACACTGGAGTAGATGGACAAAGGATGGTATCGGTGTGAAATTTTTTGGATTCTTTATCGTTTGAATGACTAACTGTGGGGAGGGAGCAGTAACAGGGTGCGCTTGATTAACCATTCACCACTGGTTCCCATTTTTTTGGGAGGGGGTTTCCACTCCATTGAGACCACAATGTCATTCGTCATCAAGAGTGTGTATATTAGCAATAAAGTACTGTGTAAAATTCATTATATCTTGAAATCCATCGTCACCACAAGTGAAATTGCCAAGCAAGCAATGCCTTTCCCATCGTTTTATCTAGATGGAAAATTCATGGACACGCTGTCGACACCCCATCCCTCCCAACTTATAGGCACATATAAATCAAGTGTCCTCAGCGGGTTCCTTTTAACGCCCCAGTTCCGCACAATGGCGATGTTAATAGAAGCTGAAAAAAAAGAAAGCAGGTGAATGACCACGCGGTATTTTGTGACACCATCGGGTGTTTCCGCGTCCATCCGTCATTTTTTTATTCATAGCGGTTCCACCCCCTTTTTTTCCACTGTGGGGGCAGTCGGTGTCATGACCAAGGTTGCAATTTTTCATTTGAACCCTACCAATTTCTACGGCGAACGAGCACCAATAAAATGGAAAGCGGGGAATGGGAAAAGGAAAATTTGAAAAGACGTGTGTGAGAGTGAGCACGAGGTCGTGGGGATAGCCCTCTTTTCAGGCACTACCCCAACCAAAGTGAGGAACCCAGTCATTAGTTTTGGGCCGTCGTAGGCTCCACACGATTGCTATTATTATTTTTCTATCCTGCTTATTCATTATGAATGGGGGAAATAAAAATAATAGAAAATAAAATAATGTCAAGTAAATGTACAATGCAATTTTCGATTCCATTTTTTTTCCTTTTCTCTAAATGAACCGTAACGTTAAAATATAGAGTGGAGGATTGAGGGGAAGGGGACCACCTGCCAACCACACATAGTTCTACCACATGAACCTTGTGTTTCAAAGGCTCGGCTAATGAGAAAACGCTGCCCATTACACCGGTAATTCTAGACTCACAATGCCCGTCGCTCCCTTGCATGATATCGAAAAGCAGCGACAACAATTGCAACAAAAAAAGTCACTCGTGACAGTTGGCCCAACAAACCTATAAAAAAGTTAGCATTATTAGAAATTGTGTATTTTCTAGTTGGCATTCCCTTTTGTTTACAGCCTAGAAAATCATAGGACGGATAACGAAATGACGTTGGTGAATACGTATACCTGCCAAGAGTAGAGAGGTAGGTCGGGTGAACTCACATGACTGGCTTAACCACCAAAACATTACATCCTCTGCACTGGTGGTATGGTCCCATGGTTGCATTCCATAACCCCGATTTTATTTAAAACAGATACTATCAGCGGTGGTCGATATTATTACGTGTGCTATAAAAATAAGCACGACAAGATAGTAGACTAATGTAAATCTTAACTGGTTCGTTTATTTTTTTTTCATTCTTGCCAATAATCTGCCGAAATTTCATCACATGCCTTGGGAGTGCCTATCAACTGCCAACCGTGGTGAATAGGCTAAATAAATATCCCACACTATTAATGATGGACATGCGGATTGTGCCTTGGTATTTTCACTTTTCAGATGATTTTTGTCGCTGCTTCTTTTCTCGTACTTTAAAGGATTAGGAGATCTGTAGATACGACAAGGTAATTAAAGCTTGGGTAGTTCCATCTTCCTATTACCCATAGGAAAAACTTGGAAAGTACGGAGCATTTGCTTTTTTAAAAAAAACAACAACTGGGATTCAGCCCCACCCCAAAAATCTACCCACTGGGATCCAGAGACCTATGAAAAAAAGGCTTCTAATGTAGCAACGGCGTGCTTTAGCAGGGTGAAATAGGAGGGGGGGGGTCCTCTCCAAAGAGGAGCTTCTGATTTTATTATCGTACACCGGATTCCAATTAAGGTTGGAAGTCCATAGCCGATCATCAATAAATACGATGCACGGGCTCATTGGATGTCTAAAACGCCGAAGTCGTTCCCCCTAATTACTTCACACTGTCTCACCTTTTTAATTGTCTCTTTTTGAAAATTCGATACACTATAAACCATTTCCAGTCATGAGGACATGATTTCCGCAGGGAAACCGCTGCGAAACTGGAGTTTGATTAAAGCGCCTGGGAAGCCCTCCCTTTGTTACATCTTCTCAGATTCAGTGCAGTTGCCACATAACTTGACGGGAAACTTGGTCGCCAATCCCCCCTGAGCCTTTCCAGTTTTAGTAGGAAGCAAGCGACGAATGCAATATAGTAGGCAAAAAATACCAGTTATGACGAATTGTTCTTTGTATAGTATATGTATGTGCATGACTGGTCAGTTTACGTCAGAGAGAAGGAGAGCAATGTGGAGGACGTCAACGGTCTGGGTAATGAAAGCAGTAAAAGAATCACGAAAATAAAGGCGAAAGTGAGGTTAGGACTATCGCACTCAGGCCAAAGGAAACTGATATCATGAATAGGGTGAACCAACCACACATTCGTGTGTGGAAAAAGATTAAGAACGCAGTATAACGGCGGAAAAGCGCGATAAACCTGTTGGAATGACCCTTTGGCCGCGCTTTGCCGCCAGTTAGTCATGACGTGTCTAAATAAAAAAATTTCATTTTGCACTTTTTTATCTACATAAAACGGAGATGAAGCAACATGGAAGATGGAAAGGTTCCTGAACCAACCTGGGCCACTCATTGTTGCATTAACTGTTGCTTCCTTTCACTGGGCAGTTTGACTATACTACCTTTTAGGGATACGTGCCCGTTTTTCATTAGAAACAAAAGCCTCGCAGTTTATTAAATGGTAGCTAAAATGACACGGAAATTTGGATGTAAATAAAGCGAGTATCCTCCTCCCCCTCCGCAAGCTACGGCACGACCTGGTGCATGGATTAGGTCAGCCGGGCTGCATGATGTCTTGGGCTAAGCAGCATAGGCTATATTCAACTCCATTCGGAAACGCTTTGCATCGACAACGCATAAAATGGAAACATGGTTACGATCAATAGCACATTCGGTCGAGAACGGAAATAGTGGTCCATGGGTCTGTCGAAACCCTGTGTCATGTGGTTTCTTTATTTTTAGCAGCACTGCACAGAAACGCGACGACAAGCCCGGTCTGGGGAGGTCTGGACGGTCCACATTCATCAGGTGCGATATTCACAAGAATATCGGAAAACAAAGTTGGTTCTGCACGGTCCGTAGAGTGCATGCATATCATGGCCATCCTACTGCGTCATTCACGCTGCGCCAAAGATGTCTGAGGTACGAAAATCTTTAGGGTGGAATTCTAGCACCACACCGGTGCTGAGATGATTGACATGATGAAAAAAATTATACAAAGTTTAACGCTGAGGGATGGAATGAATTACGAGTAGAAGGACCCCACTGCCGACGCTTCTCATGGTAAGGGTGTGGTAGGATAGGTAGCATTATATGGGGGCAGACGTAGATACACCAAAATGACAAGTGGTAGGATGAACATCAATCGATGGCACCACCTTGTATTTTTTTCTCATGGAGAGAAGAGAATCGCTGTTTTATCGGAGGGTGAGGTAAAGGCAAGGAAAGCCAGGGTATACTCTACAGCTAGTGTTTTTGATAGAGTGTTGGTCGGCATTTTTACATCCAAGCTGGGCAACAGGCCATACTTTTCAAAGATAAGAGTTGGGCAAACGCTAGGATATCATCCCAACCTTTAAGAAAAGTTAATTAGGTGTTAACATCCCTCTCCCAGCATGTTAATCTGACCAGTTACTTTTTTTTGCAAGTGTGTTGCAAACTGAACCTCATACTTTGGTCCTTTATTACTGAACTCGGGCTGATATACTCTTCGTCATGCCATATTCACCTTTTGGGTTGGACATTTAAACATGTCAATCCTGAAAGAAAAAAAAGAAAAAGGAAAAGTGACGAAAACGAAAACGAAGAAGCTGAAATGCATTTGAAAATCCATTTTGACTGGCATCAGGGGTTGCATGGTACACCTCAAGTGACTAGACACCCTGTTTCCTTATTTGGTGGGGTGGTGTTCTGGATAGGACATCCTTGTTAACGCTCAGCAAAGAGCCCGTCCCACACCCTTTTTTTGAGGCTGTGTTTTTTCAGGGAGGATTGCTGGTCTATTCCTCTCTTCCCTTATTCACGTCAACCCTTCTATTGGGTTGGGGGAAGGGGGACCTTTTTTCTTTCTTTTATGTGGTTGTTTATCGATAGTGCTTCTCCATCGTCGTTACACCGCCATGTCAGACCCACCCGGTGCGGTTCGAAAAAGAACAGGTGGTGTGACACCCAAAATCTCTCCACCGGCTCTATCCGACGCGAATATAAATAACTCCGCCCCGCCAACCATCCGCGACATGTCCTTCGGAACCCTTGCGCTAAAAATTGCACATCTCCTCCTCTTCTTCTACTTCTCTCAGCCGGAAGCTGTGACACAGGCTTTCATTAATCACTTTTTTTCATTTTTCATTTTTCTTTCGCTGGAACCAGTTTGCAAGTTCCACCCTCTAAAAGTTTTTCAAACAGGACTCAGTTAACCTTGATTTCCTTTGATGTAATACATTGGTTTTTTCTTTTCGTTGGTGAATATAACACTCTCATCAGCACTCTCCATCATTTACTTTCCATATCCCCTTGGACGTTGTTGCGTTTACTATTTTTGCATTACTTATCGACGCCAAAAGATCACTTTCCCCTCTCCTGCCTGGTCCACCCCCACAGTAAAAGGATCCTGGTATAAAAGCAATTGCGTTATCCATCTTCTGTCAGCCATCACACTAGTGTTTATCACTTTTTTCACTGTACGTCATACCGTGGCTATTTTTCCTTTGCCCTGACACTTTGGTACATGTCGCTTTTCGTTCTCGTATTTTCCTTGTGATGTTTTTAAGCCTCGTTCATCGCTTGTAACGCTGATGCTGTTGGATAATATCCAGTACGGAATAAGCTTGGTTGGTCAAAAAACAGCAGTGTGAGGGTTATTGATTTTCCAACCCTTGTAGGGCATCGTGTTTTATCTTTTCCCTTTTCGTTTGTTTGTATGAAGAAAATAGCATTGGTGAACGCCTATTTCATTGTCGCCTGTCGTGGTGGGGCTTTGTCTCCGGTCACTAACGTGTGAATTAATCGTGCACCCGTAGTCTTTGCTTATCACGCTACGTTATAAATATACGTTAGACCTTCCCTTTTGACAGGGCTCCTTCTAATTATAAAAAGTGCCACTTATTGTCTCCTTTCTTTTTTCTGTTTCGCCAATTTTACGCGACTGTCATTTTTTTATTTCATCGCCTTTTTTTCTCGGTGTTAGGGTCACTCAAGTTTCATGTGATTTCACCCCTGCTCACCCCTTTTCTACCCCACTTATCTTTGGCACCCTTTGCCAGTCTCGTTAGCTTTTTTTATCTAGGATTTCTCCATCCGGGTCTTTCTCGCTTTCTCTCCCCGATATCCTTTTACAGCAGTCACAAGTCAAGATGATGTCACTTCTTCAACCAGTTTATACGGTGTTGGCTCACACGCCCACCACATCCCACGGCGGACGCCAACTCTTTCACAAACAAACCTGTTCCGATGCGAAACCTACCAAATCCTCCGCTTTGGAATGTCTCAAGAGTATATCTGCACTTAGCGGGAACACTGTTGCGACCCCAGGCATGGGGGCTCCCACGGTAGCGGGTTCCCAAAAGACTCCCTTCTTTTCCCCAGCTTCGTACGCGTCCACGGGAGCATCCACCAGTGTTACACAGCGTGTCACCTACCCCACATCCGCGCTGGCCGCGTCGAAGCCCGTCCTGGATTTGGCTGGCAGCATCTCCCCGTCATTATTGACCCAGGGTCGCACTGTTTCTTCAGTGGAAGAAATCACCACTCTGTCCGTCATACCCTTGCAGCGATTTCCTGCCGTTCATGACCAGGATTCGCAGGTGAGCCATGGAGACAGCTCAGCGCGACCTGGCGTCAACTTTCAGGTCAGTGAACCGGAAGCCATGCTAACCAGTTCGGCTGACCATACGGTTCATATTCACTCTTTGCTCACCGACTGTTCTCACCATCACACTCACTATGCTGCTAAACCTCGAGTGGTACGTCCCCGACGGAGCCCTCGGGGAGCTCAGCGGCAGTGTGCCAAAGCCTGTCGACGAACCTCGCCAAGTTCTTCCCCACACTCCAATGACGAGTCCTATTTTCAACGGTTACCCATTCTTATGTCGGCGGCGAACCACACCCCTCGCCCGTTTTTAACATTGGATACTACCCAGTTGGAGTTTGGGTCGTCATTTTCGCCTCAGGATGTCGACGAACCGCACACTCCCCAGGCCCGTTTCTTTGGTTTTTCCTCGCCCGAGTCCTTCGCCCAGGCGGATTCAACCTTGTTTCACGACGAGTTGTGGAAAGGTAAAGACCACTGTTATAGCGTACCCTGTGCTGCGGGGGGTTTGACAACGCCATCGTTGGGCCACTCCATAAGGTCGTGGAACTGTCCTGCTCCTTTGTCGTCTTCCTGTTCACCAGATGAAGAGGACGCCCCCATGTATCTCACCATCTTTGATATGCGAGGTCGACCTTCGGACGAGGAATTGGCTGTGCGTCTTCTCCAGGATGCTTCGCTTTACCATTCCAACCCAAAATTCTCACTGTACAGCGCTTTTGACGACCAATACAAAGTGTGGTAGATCCTCACTTTATTTTTCTATTATAATTTCTCCGTCGCGTATAACCTTTCTCTTAATACTTTGTCCTAGTCATTTCGTGTATATTGTATTATATTATCGTTTCCCACCACTACTTTGCTTTACTTTGTTCCTAACTTCCATACCTCGCAGTACCCTATATTTTTTTTAATTTTGTTTATGTCTTAGTGGTTAATATGTAAGATGGTTTTCATCCCTTGTAAGAAAGGTGTCCTTGTCTCTGGAGCACCAAGCTCTGTGTTGTTGAAGTTGTGCAGCACAGAAAAAGCCAATAAGGCTTGTCGCGGTATACAAAAAATTATTGCATTCTTTTATCTTATTAAAGCATCTATTATAAACTTGATTTCATTGTTATATCCCTTCTCCTGACTGCCCATAGCGTAGCCATGAGGTTAACCACCATCCATGGTCTCTATAATGGACTTCAGTGGCATTACTGGAAGTCTAGTAGCCTAATATACATTGTTTTACAGCGACAAACAACGGCAACCAGCCGAATTGGTAAAGGTGGATGTATTGTTGTGGCCTCATCCATTTTTTCGTGGTGCACCCATATCACGGCTAGTGTCTGTCGGAAATGGTGGTTTTTACCATCGTCCCACGGTCAGAAAACGGCATGCATGGTAATGAATTCATTTTACCCTGCTTGCTTGATACTCGGCTGTTTTCCCGTGTTTTCCTACCCGAATCTCGGGCGTTTACGTTAAGTGTGTATGAGGGAAGACTAGAAAATGAATCACATGGTGCACTCCTGATATTTCCAAGATGTGTATCAACCCTGCATTGCCTATGCTTATAGGTTCTGCAGTGACTAGTCATACGGTAAGCCATGCCGGTTTCCAGTTATTGTGGTGATTGGAGAGCTTTATCGGTAATAGGACTGTGTTGGTGAAAGAGGAAGGAAAGTTATACCCTTTATCGTGCTACCATAGTAATTGAGGGAGAGAGGGGAGGAGGGGCATGGACGCCGTTTAGAAAGGGACCGTGACTATTCGGTGCCTTTATTTGTAATTCGAAAAGTTGCGGCTTTCATCGCCACTGCCAAAGGTGTTTTTCAACGACTAACAGTGGAGACCACCAACGTATGTCATGAGGGGGAGGGGAGGGATGTCAGGCAATCATCGTCTGGTCATGGTGAAACGTGCAGATATTCGGTATGGGACAGTGTGCCAAGTTTCATTGACCAAGGGGTGAGGCTAAGTATCAACTATCACCCACCCACGAGACGAATGATATTGGGGAAGTAGAAAAAAGGAGGATAAGGTCCTCCCCCTCTCTCTTTTTTTCCCTAGTTACATTGTGCAACCGATTTTCTTCTACAACAGATAACGTGGTGTGGTAGAAGCAACATCACTGGGTTGACTCTATTGCAACCATGTCCCCCCTTTTGCCCTTCTTTTCTACTGGTAAACGACGAACTGTGCTGTTCATCTGGGACGCTGTTAACCTTGCCCTGTGGACAGAACGAGTGTAGTCTGATAAGTAGCAAGTGTTGGCAAGAGTGTTTAACGGTCACAATATTATTTTTTATCACGAGACTATTATGGCCCACACACGACTGTTTGGCTTAAATATCCTATATCCAGAGCTCTCCAATGCCAACGAAAGCAACGACAAGTTAAGAGGAGTGGTGAGATCCTTACTGATGAGGACCGACATGTACTGACGATTATGGAGCCCTAAGCTGGGAACGGTACTAATTCCTCAGTCCTTTATCATAGTTTAGTAAGGTAATTTAGCTGTTCTTCCCCCCTACTATTTTGATTTACTCCCACTTAGGCAGGGCTGTACGATTCATTCTCGCATGGGTCAGCGCATTCTAATGTGGTCAAAAGCCCATGGCTCTTGGTCGCGACATTTGCGATGCAGGGGTCTGACCATGGGTTTACTACGGACCCGTTCCTTGTCTACTGCGATTTTAGACAAACGGTTGGAGCTCTGGCAGGGCGAATGGGATCGTCGGCAGTCACTTCACGTCCCCCAACATTCAACCAACACGGGCGTACAATCAGAACCAACATGCGTATTCCAATACGGTAACCAGACTATCGCTGGTAAGGCTCATTCGACCACACCGTTAGACATTGCTCGAAATATTTCAAAGACATTTTCGAAGCGGGTAATGCTAGCCCGTTGGAATGACAAGTGGTGGGATCTAACCCGACCTCTGCCCGACCAGGGTCAGCTAGAGTTTTTTGGGTGGGATGGTCCACTTGTCCCCCCGGGGTTTACACGCCCTCCGGAAACTAGCGCACTTGAGAAGGGTGACCAGAGATTCCATTCGTTGGTTGGTGACCTGTCCGAATATACGGACGCACGGTCTGTGTTTTGGCACTCTTCAGCGCATCTTCTGGGGGCGGCTATCGAACTACTGTACGGTGATCGTGTTCTCTTATGCCATGGCCCGTCCATTCCGGAAAAGGGGTTTTATTATGACTTTTATTTATGCCAGGAATCCACCACGTTACCGGACCTACTACCGGGGTATGTCAACCAAGATTACTTACTGCGATCCCCCGAAGCGGAACGGCAGATCAAATCCACCACAGAGCTATCCTGTATACCTCAGGTGAATCTCACTGACCTGCTCGGAGAGGGTCAAGGCTATACATTTGTACCGGAAAATGACAAGGAGCAGATTCAGAGCATAGTATCCAAGTTGGCCCGGGAAAACCATCCTTTTCAACGCATGAACCTTACTCATCACCAGGCACGCCAGCTATTCGCTTATAACCCGTTCAAGCTCCACTATATCTCGCGTATTCCAGAATCGCAAACTCTCACTGTCTACCGGTGCGGCCATTTCATCGACCTGTGTAGCGGTCCACACTTACCAGCCACAGGTATGATCCAGGCCAACCAGGTCACTAAATTAGCCAGTGCTCACTGGTTGGCGACTCTGAAGACTCCCTTAATTTCTCCTTCAACAGGTACTTTGAATGTGGAAACGGTTGTCCAGCAGCCCTTTCTGAACCGAGTGTACGGGATAACTTTCCCCACCTCCAAACAGCTCAAGGAGTGGGAACGTGCCCAGATCGAGGCCGCCCGTCGGGACCACCGCGTCATTGGTAAAGACCAAAGGCTGTTTACGTTCGACACCGAGTTAAGTCCCGGGTCGGTGTTTTTTTTACCGCATGGTACCCGTGTGGTACAGCGTTTATTGACCATGCTCCGCGACTTTTACCGTGAATTCGGGTTCGCCGAGGTCATGACCCCACTTATCTATAAACAATCGCTATGGGAAACCTCGGGACATTGGATAAATTATGCCGACGACATGTTTGTGGTAATCGACCATCAACAATTAAAGCCGGTCACCCATTCCTCCCAACCTGATCACCCCGATGCCGTCGTCGATTCGGCCGGGCTCCTCTCTCCAGAGTACCGGTCGGGATGTTGTGCTCAGCATAACCCTAGCAATGCGGAAGAAGAGTTGTTTGGACTTAAACCCATGAACTGTCCAGGACACTGTCTTTTATTTGCGGAGAATCCCCGTTCGTACAAGGAATTGCCGATGCGACTAGCGGATTTCAGTCCCTTGCATCGAAATGAAGCCCGTGGAGCCCTGACGGGACTCACCCGCGTGCGCAAATTTCACCAGGATGATGGTCATATCTTTTGTGCCCCGGGGGATATCAGTCAGGAAATCGGTACTTGTCTTACCATGTTACACCGGGTTTACAGTTTGTTGGGATTTAGTAGTTATGAACTTACGTTGTCGACCCGACCGGAAAACAAGTTTATCGGAAGTTTGGACGAATGGACTAGAGCCGAACAAGCCCTGGAGGTGGCCTTGAACTCCACGGGTCAACATTGGCGAATCAAACCTGGCGACGGAGCGTTTTATGGCCCCAAAATTGACGTTATGGTGCGGGATGCCCTGGGGCGTTCTCACCAGACGGCCACCATCCAACTGGATTTTCAACTGCCGCAAAGATTCCATTTGCGTTACCAGAATGAAGCCGGTACGTACGATACACCGGTTATTATACACCGGGCTGTCCTAGGTTCGGTGGAACGAATGATGGCCATCCTTATTGAGCATTACGCGGGTAAGTGGCCCTTTTGGCTCAGTCCTCGTCAGGCTATGGTCATACCAGTAGGTGGCACCAAATTCCTCCCTTATGCCCAGCAGGTTCAGCGTTGGTTAGCTAACCCGGCCAGCTATTCTGAGTCGGTGGATTCAATATCCGTGGGCGATGATCATACGGAAGATGTCAATCATCATCCTTCAGAAGCGGTGGCCAGTACTGCAGAATCCTCCGTCGGGTTTAAGGCCTATCCCGGAGAATTTTATTATGTAGACGTGGATGACCAAACTTCAAAGTCACTGAATAAGATGGTACGTGAGGCCCAACTTAGTCGTTACAATTTTATACTGGTGGTGGGTGAGAAAGAGACCGATACCCGCACTGTGAATGTGCGTATGCGTGACGGAACGATGTTGGGCACCAAGAGTATTCCCGAAATGTTGGCCCAATTCCGGAATTTACAATGTTCCTATCAATGATGAATACATTTTTTTGTTGTTCATCGTAATGAGCTTGAAAAGTTCATTGTTACCATATTAATAGCAGTAATAAAAACATATCCTTCCGAATGTTTTGGATGAATTCATACTTGATAAATTAGGAAAGTGACGGGTATTCTTAGTTAGATGTAACCGGTGTTGATTCGGTTGGTATTTATAGACCAATGATGTGATTCGTCGTTTCTGATAGCATCTGGATACTAGCATCTACGTTTGGTAGGAAATGATATTGGGATATGACTGATTTTTTTTCGACCATATAGGGATAAATCCAACAAAGTTGAATGGGTTGCTCACAAACATTGTTGGTTAGATTAGTAGCTGGTACATTTTTTTTCTCCAAATTGCTATATGCATGACAAGAGTACCCTGCAATATTCCCTGCCTTCCCCCTTGCTACTCACTGATTGGTAATGGGGGGGGGGAATACACAGATACACAAAAAAAAACACATACCTAACAATTCCCCTTGCAGAATCACCTGAAGAGTATAATTCTGCCCTCGGAATTGAGTCATCCTGATGCCCTACTCACTACACCTCCTCAGACGAAGGTGAGTTCATAGGATAACTACTTGAGAAAAGTGGCGACAACCACTTCGGAAAAATATCATAAAAAAGCCCCAAGGCATTTATTACTTACGCTGATACTTGGTAGGGGGCAGTTGTGCATCAGTCATCCTGGCTGTGGTCCACCAGAATCTCTTTGGAATCACATTCTCATTGTGGAGACCGAAGAGAATGTGTCTGAAATTCAGGAAAGCAGCAACGTCCTGATTCCAAAGACGAACAGGAGGGGTTCCACCGACCACAGACTCCAAACACTTGTCACTGGAGCACTTCAGAAGTCCATGGCAGTGGACAGTTGGTTGTGACTTCCTCCTATAGGGACGCGGATTTTCAACAGTTTTAAATGCACTTAAATGACACACGTGACACCCAGGGCAAACCTTGGATGTTTTATACTCATCCAACAGGAAAACTCTAAATCCAGAATGTACCAGCATTTCCTGCATGCCTTTGCCCTGAATGGGCTCATGATACTTTGCCATTGGTGCAGACCAATTCCCAATAATGAGAATTGGATCCTCACCAAACTTTTGATGGAGATTGTGTGCCAAATGATCATCTGCCTGCTTCTGGTTAATGTAAGCAGACAGGCGGAGTTTGCGATGCAGTGGTTGGGCAGGTGCCCTACACCCAGTAGTTGGAAAAGAAGAATAAAAATTACTTAAAATGGACCAGACCTCTGCACAGACTCTGATGTAATTGGAGTAC
>JAOPJG010000750.1:0-17509 GCA_027478255.1 Dispira simplex | reverse complement strand
CCTTGGTGTTCTGGCACCCATACCTTTCAACCAGTGCCAGTCTGGGGGTTATTAAGGTAAACCCAGGTTTCATCACATATTACAATATTATACATGAAAGAATTGGTTGGTTTCTGAAAATGGTCAAGGAAATTGAGGCAAAAGGATTTGTGGTCATTCTGCAACTCCAACATTAGGGAATGGGGAACCCAGGTACTAAGGTACGAAAGGTAATGCAACTGATTGTGGAGGACTTTCCAAACATCACTCATGGAAGTCTTCACCTCCCACACAAGCACATTCAGAGTAACAAATGGGTCTTTGTTAACTAGCTGTTCAATGGTGCCACTTTTATATTCATCAGTCTCATTGGAAGGACATCCTGTGCAGTGCTCATCTTCAAATGACGAATGGCCAGTCTTAAAGTTGTCATACTAGACGCAAACTGTTCTATTAGAAGGGCAATCTTGTCCATAATAACTCTGCAAAGTTTGATGAATTTCGGATGGGTTTTGGCTGAGTTCAAAAAGAATCCAAATGTGATGCCAAATTAAGGGTGGGGTAATGGTGGGCAAGGGGTGTTATGATTTGGACGAACAGGACATGGTAAATGACTTTTATATTAGGATAACGAAAACAAAAAGGTAGAAAAGTAAAACTGAAACGTGACAGTTCCAGTGGAAGAGGAATATCTGCGCAAGGAAAGGGGAAAATACAACGGCAATTTACCACTGTGTCCAGGTACATACCCAAAGAGTGATATTTGCATTGCAACTAGTGATTTTGTACCATATCAAGGTAGAATTATTGTGCATTTCCATGATCTCGATCAGGTTTACGGTTGAATTTTCTGTGATAGTGTGAAAACTTTATTTCTTGCTCACAATGCTTGGAAGTTCGCCTTTACCGGCACCAAGTTGTCGTTGATGAATATGTAAATAAAACTTTCTACCATGTTGATTATTTAAAATATTGTGCGGCGATGATATAATTAAGAAAACTACATTATAAAACGAAAGTGCTAATGAATAATAACGAGTGGTCCACTTTGCATTGGTGAAAACAACCTACAAAGTACAGCGTTTGAAACCGGCAAAGGTTGGGATGACTCATGAATAACAATAAAAAAAGGATGTTGCCGTCTCGAAATTCCGATGGGTTTCGCTAGTCTTAATGATTTAAATTCGGAACAGAAAAAAAATGTAGATGAAGTGATTAAAACCATACGAAAAAAATATAAAGCATTAGACGCCCTTATTGGGTTAGGTCAGTCTAGATCCAGATGAAACGGGGTTTGGCCTTCCAACGTAGTGACGCATAAGTAATAACGTGGTAAGCCGCTATTAAAGCTACCAGGTAAGCAACACTGGCACCGATGGAAAAGCTATCAATGGAGAAGCGGCGTAGAACGTCTTCACCATTGGCCAAACAGCCTGACTGATCACCGCCATCACACGTAAAGACCAAGCCAGTCATTTCATTTTTAGCCAGGGCGTTGTAGATGTAATTGATAGGTGAAATATACCGGATCCACGATAAGACGGGCGTCATACCGTCGACATTGACCAGGTTACCGCCAAAAATGAGGAATATCACAATAAGCAACGGGGCCATGATTTGGGACATCTGAATATTGGGAAACAATGCTCCCGCAGCCATACCAAACGACGTCGCAACAACTACGAACAGCAGGATCAAGGCGAAAAAAATGAAAAATTTGTCAACTTCGTACTGTAAATTGGCCAAAAAGTACACCCCGGTGGAATAAAGCGCGGTGAACAATAATGGAAAAGGTAAGGCGGTAATAAACTTGGCCAGGTAAAACGAACTAATGCGGTAGGTACCGCCGCTTCGTTCCCGGGTCATGATGGCCATCTCTAGCGCGAATATGCTCTGCATAGGCATTACTACCGAAAATATGATATCAATGGGTAGGAAAAACAGCAGTCCGATACGATTCTGGATAGAAGTTTGATTATGATCAAGCTGGAAAAAGACAAAACCCATCAGTAACATCATGATCAGAGACCGGCCAGCATCGGCGAAAATCAAAAATCGGGAGCGAATCGAGGCGGTCCAACAGCGCTTGATCAGCACGTAAAACTCTTTCGCCCAGGGCAGTGCCCAAGTGGTGCCCGAAGTGTCGAGCCCAGGGTGCAGCCGATCAGTCAGTGCTTCTTGGGCTAAGTGGGGGTTTAAAGTCTCCTTTTCCGTTGGAAGGTCGGTACCGCCTTCACTGTCCAAGTTAGTAGCCGAGTTGAAAACATCGTTGGCGCTACTAGTCCCGATTGGTAAATGTGGCCGGGGAAGGGTTGGGGCAGTGTAAATATCTGGGTTATTCTGGGCAAACGTTTGGAAATGGGTAATCAACTGCCGAACACGTACATCTCCCTCCTGCATACGCTCCGGGCTGCTTTGGTCGATACTCATCAAGTCCAGATAGAAATCAGCGGGATTCTCGTGTTGTCCGCAGTGATAACCTATCGAGGCAAAGTAAGGAAGGGCCTCTTGGGTCGGACCGTAATATACTGTTTGTCCTTTGCAGAGCAGGATAATTTTATCAAACAAATCTAGCAATTTCGCACTGGGTTGATGGATAGTCATCAGGATACCGATTTGACGTTGACGGCAAATGTCCCGAACCACCTCGCACACATGCATGGCCGAGTTGGAATCTAGTCCTGAGGTGGCTTCGTCCAGAAACATAAACTGGGGGTTGGTCACCAATTCCGTACCGATGGAGGCCCGTTTGCGTTCGCCGCCCGAGACCCCGCGGATCATGGCATCCCCGATGTATGTATTGGCAGCGTTGACCAGACGCAAGGAGGCGATCACATCCTCCACACGTTTGCGCTTGTTTTCGGCACTGTGGGTTTTGGAGGGTAGTTTTAACGTAGCAGCATACTGGATGGTTTCACGCACAGTGAGCTGGGGATACAGCAGGTCGTCCTGTTCCACGTAGGCGGCCTGTTTCTTGAACTGGGGCGGGTCACGCTTTTGATTATTGAACAGGATAGTACCGCTTAATTTACCCGTCTTGACACGACCAGCCAGACTGTTTAGCAGTGTAGACTTACCAGCTCCCGAACTACCCATAATGGCTACAATTTCGCCCGGTGCCACGTGTCCTGAAACACCATCCAACAGGGTCTTGAACTCGACGACACGTTGGCGGAGACCCGTTGTTTTGGTGGGTACCTCATAGTGCAAGTTTTCCCAGTGCAGCCCCTGGTTGGCGGAAGGGGTATGAACAGACGCCTTTTCGGGTTCTTGCGGGTGAATATCCACGGGAAGGTAATCCTTGTCGGGGTTGGTGGATTGAGACCACGAAGCAGGGGAGTAATCGTCGGAAGGTATCTTATTCATGATCAAACCCACCCTCTCTGTGGAGCGGATCAAGTAGTTGTTTTAAACTGAAACGTAAAAAGGGCCAGTATATAAGAGATATGGACTCCTCCGGAAGGACTGCCAAGGGTGTTAAATAATAAGATTTTAAATAACTTTGCGTACACTGCACGATAGTGATAGTATTGGAAAGATATATAAGAGATAGCGCAAAGGTCTATGGGATAAATATCTTGGAGTGCCAAGAGTCCCAGTAGTTTTTATATCCCAGAAATTTTAATCTGATATGGTGGTAAAAATAGGTTAGAAAAAAATTTACAACTGAATTTCTAAGAGGAAGTGAGGATGACTCCGCAGCAATGGGATGACGAACGTCGTCCATCACTGGACTGTATGCACAGCTAAAATGAACTAGCCTTCACTGGGACCTGAGCTTCTATTTGTCACTCCCTCACGAAAAGCAACTGTCGAGAGACAAACTCGGGGCTGTAACTAGTATCCGAAATTCCGAATAAATATGTGCTTTCCATTGACCTACATGGCTTCCAAGGGAAGGGGCCCACACACACCACCCGCGGTTATCACTCGTGTTGATGACAAATAGGTTAGATCGCCCATATGGAGGGAAAAGTGAGGTGAATCAATCACTTACCGTAAATGCCCAAATTAAAATAAGCAAGACTACCAGGTAATCTGTCATTGTCCCACTTCGTTTCAGTATAAACCCAAAAACAAGAAGGATCGCTGAAAATTATGGGTAATGTCTTGGCACAGATATCGACGCTAAACAACAGGCCACACGTAATGTGGGGTGGAGGGTCGGATTTTGCAAAGCCCCGAAGCTCCGAAGCTAACCTTCTACTACACTGTACAGTACATCGATTTACCTTTACCTTTTCTTGACATGCTGGGCATGGGACTTGTCGGATGTGGTTTTTTTTTCCATTGTTATTCTTTTAAATTCGTTGGCCTAATCGCTTGAATTATCCATGTTTCTTTTTACTTTATCGTCAACCAGCCTAATGAGTAGGTTGGCATACTAGTACTGCATTTCGAGAACCGATTAACCCGTCTACTTATTTTACGCTTGCAATGCATTACTTCCCAATCCATTTATTCATTGAGTGGCTGCCGGTAAGAAAAAATACATACAGAAAACCGAATGGTCAAGGATTTTACTACCGCTCTATCCCCTTGAGCTGGTTGGTATGCAATATTGCAGGGTACCAAAGCTGTTGATTGGTAATTGTCAGAGTAAGAAAGCGTGGAGCACACTTTTCAAATGAAGAAAGAGTTGAGGATAAAAATCACATTGTAGGCAGACCAGACCGACCAGCAGAATAATTCAATTTCGGAGTGAGAATACATGTGCTACTGGCCTTAGATGCCACTCAGCAATGTCACAAGTGAATGAGCTCTATAAGTAATTGTTCATCGGTTGTGTGGTATACTCTTCATTACCATTTGGGTGCGGGTTGTTAGGAGGCCGCTTGTTATGGAATAGTGTCTCATTTGCTAAAGCTTAGCAGCCATGATGTCACAAACACCATCTCCCTAGAAATGGATATGTTGGCATTGAACTGTCAAAGGAAATTTTGTGTAAATTAAAAGTTGTCAGAAAAATCATGTCAACTATGCAGAGGGACACATAGCATTGAATAGCGAATTGTTCATTATGTGACTTTCGACCAGCATTACTTTCAATCATAGAAGTTCCTCGCACTTCACAATATATTCTATCAACTGAAAGTCTTTGCCGCCAATTTACAAGGCGAAAAGCAAGCACTATTCAGTGTTAAAGTTCAAAAATAGATCTAATGGTTTACTTGCACAAGGAGTCTGATGAGAAGCACTAAAGCTTGGAGCACATGGCATCAATAGAGTAGTGGGAAGTATGGTGTTTTCAGCAATGAAAATTTTGTGATATATCAATACGAGCAGTGGTAATAGCATGCAACATTCGTCCAATAATAATAACGATACACAACACATGTATATACTCTCAACAGTATTGACCTATGGAAAAAGTAAACTAGGAGAGTCATCCACTTTGGATATTCAGCCCAGTGATAGTATGAAATTGTGCCTTAAAGCAGGTACTCACGCCTGATGAAAATTTTAACTAATTTTGATACCAGAATTCCAGTTATACTTGGCCTCTCTACTCATAGCTTCATTCAGATGACATTTACAAACTGGATTCATTCTTGTAATACAAGTCAGAATTTTAGAAATCTGTAGTCCTCCATATGGGTAATTTTTTCGACTATATAGAGAAAAATCCGTCAGCATTGAGTAGGTCTCTCACTAAACCCTATTGGTTAAATTTTACCTGGTACATTTTTGCTTCAAATCTCTATATAGTCGAAAAAAAATCACCCATATGTCCATTCAGCTTCATCAGACATCAACATATAACTGTATGTGTCATGTCAGGGAGCGGGCACCCCTATTACCTACTTGTCCATTCACATATTGTCTTGTTGGTGAAATCTCAGATTCCAAGTTGCCCTTGTAATGTCTGGTAAAGACTTTGGCAATCAGAAAACCATGGCGTGGCATTCTGTAGTCAATAAGGGTCCAATTGATTCTAAAAATAGTATATATTGTTTCATGAGTTTTGATTCAGCTGGATTAGTTCTAGGTGGTTCTCTGATGTTTCAACCATTATATAAACCCAGCTGGATGACCCCCATTTGCAATCATCAGCTCGTTTCATTTACTCTCCTTGAAGCACTCTCATAGTGTTTATTAATAAAAAATATACTTGTTTCCTTGTTGACCAAGAAATTGTCCTGTTGAGGCACTGCCCCTGTTTTCGGTAAACGTAAAAACATTTTCCCATAATTTTTGACCGTCGTCCAAAAATTATCCCATCGCGCACTCCAGGCACGATAATAGAACAATTTCTTGGTCAACAAGGATACAAGTGTAATCATTGGTAATAAACACTACGAGAGTACTTCAAGGAGAATAAATGAAACGAGCTGATGATTGCAAATGGGGGTCATCCAACTGGGTTTATATAATGGTTGAAACATCAGAGAACCACATGGAACAAACCCAGCTGGATCAAAACTCATGGAAAAATAAAGATTCAAGTGAATCCATTTTGGTTAAAAAAGATTACATCATGGTCATCTGGTTTCCAGAATCTTCACCAGGCATCACACTCTCTGTAGGATTCCGTCTTGTTGAAAGAGCCTGAAAGGACGAATTCTTTGAACTAGTGGGTGGACTGCACCCAAGTGGAAGAATCCTATGAAACGTTCTGCGATAAAATGCAGACTGCAATACAGCATGGTGACTTCAGTGCAATCAGGCTGGATTCTACTGTTATTGACCGAGACTAACTGTCCTATGACAGAAATCAAACTACAAATGGCATTGTGAATAGCATCAGAAATTTTGACCGCCAAACCATTGATCTCACCTATCTTCTGGTCAAGTAAAGTCATTTTTTTAGGTACCCACTGAATTAGTGCAATGCTGGTGACCCTTTATCTCTCTAGGATGATACTATGTAATATCTTTTTCACTCATCCATTTCCATAGTCTAGACTTTCATAATTTTCTTCAAGTGGATTTAAGGCCATGCTTTTACATTCAATATCTCTTTCTGACTCTATGGTATGATATTATAGACTTTCAAATACTGATTTTAAGTGGTTACTATTCTGTACACGCACAGTAATACTTTAACTTTAACTATAGCCCTAATATTAGTAAAAATTACATGTACCCAAATTGTCGTAAAACAAAAAAGAGGTGGCAACAATTTTCCCTTTTTATTTATTTTTATTTATTTTATATTACGCCTCTTACTTCACCTCTATCACTGTTGTTTTCAGTGATCTGTTTCATTCTGGAGCACTACATTCTAATAGTACCTCTCCAGTCATTATAACCTACATCCATTAAGACCCTGGCTGGGGAGTTGTATTTCTTTTCATTATGAGCTTTAGAATAAAGCAGTGAATATTCCACCCAACTATTTAAGCTATTCATAAATGTGACTAACACTATCCTTAATATAGATCAACTCGCTTTTCAGTCACCCACTAGTAAAGAACGGATCTATTATCAAAAACCTGTTCAATTTAACCTAGGGACATCAGTCCGAAACTATTACGTGGTGACTTCAAAACCTCTTATTTATCAAAATTAAGAATTTCTGCCAGCCAACTTTGAAACACAGTATCTTTACTCCACGATGCATTTTCAAGTGGATACAACCTTTTTAACCTTGTATTTTAAATATTCGTTACTATTTTCCATCTTTATTGCCTTTTTTACAGTTTCGTTTTTTTGCTATTCCTTACTACTTAAGCCTATATTTATTTTCAGTTTCTTCCATTGGATGTGTCCATGTTGTGTATGGACAGTAACGTGGGAAGTTTTCTTTCAAAACCTTCAGAAATTATGGGAAATCATTCTCTCAACTAGTGAAAATCAACACTTTGGCTTGAAACTCTGTGATTCGAAGTAATAAATTTTACTAAGAAAGGGTGCAACAGGTGAGAAAGTCAAACCAGCAAGGACAAGAATGAATCACCAAAAGAAGCAAGGCCATAGGTGAGTTTATCAACTATTGGTAAACTCAGCCCAAAGGAAATTACAACACCATCATCATGTATAATAATCCTTTGATGGTATAACAATAGTGATGTTGAATTTATGAATGATGGTCACTGGGGATGGCAACTTAGAATTTATGAGCCCACCAACAAGACAATATGTGAATGGACAAGTAGGCAATAGGGGTACCAGCCTCCTGGCATGACATACAGTCTAATGTTGATGTCTGATGAAACCAAATGTACTTATGGAGCACTACAAATATCTAAAATTCTGACTTTTACCACAACAATGAATTCAATTTGTAAATGTCATATGAATGATGCTATGAGTAGAGAGGCCAAGTATAGTGGGAATTCAGGTATCAGAATAAGTTGAAATTTTCATCAGGCATGAGTACTTGTATTAAAGCACAATTTCATACTATCACTGGGCTGGATAACCGAAGCAGGTGACTTTCCTAGTTTATTTTTTCCTTAAGTCAACTCTTTTTGAAGTATATACATGTGTCGTGTACCACTATTATCACCGGATAAATGTTGCAAACTATCATTAATTCATAAATGATTGAAAAACAGGGGTAAATAGTATATATTTTTTCTTCCCCTTTTGAAGTGGTTGCTGCTCTTCAATTGGAACTGACACATCTTTGCTTTACTTTTCTATCCTTTGCTCTCTTTGAGTTATTCTAATTTATAGGTAATTTGCCCAAGTCACAACACCCTATGCCCACCATTTCCCCAGCCACAATGTGGTAGCACACTTAGGTATTTTTTGAGCTCGGCCTAAACCCAACTGAAATCCACCAAACTTTGCAATGCATTTATGCAAGAGATTGCCCTTCTTATAACATGGTGTGCCATTGGTATAACAACTTTAAAATTGGTCATTCGTCATTTGAAGATGAGCATCACACAGGACGTCCTTCCTATGAGACCTATGAATATAAAAGTGACACTATCGAACAGCTAGTTAATGAAGACCCATTTGTAACCCTGAATGTGCTTGCGTGGGAGGTGAAGACTTCCATGAAGGATGTTTGGAATATCCTCCACAACCAGCTGCATTACCATTCATACCTTAGTACTTGAGTTCCCCATTCCCTAACATCGGAGTTGCAGAGTGACCACAAAATCTTTTGCCTCAATTTCCTTGACCATTTTCAGAAACCAACCAACTCTCTCGAGTATAATATTGTGACGTGTGATGAAACCTGGGTTTACCTTAATAACCCCCAGACTGGCACTGGTCAAAAGATATGGGTGCCAGAACACCGAGGTCAGCGTGACCCCATCTCTGTTCAGCCACGGTGGACCTCAAAGCCACGAAAAGTATTATTAACTGTGTTTTTTAGTAAAACTGGTATTGTTCATACTGTGTTTGGTACTGGTAACACTAAGGTCAATAGTTCCTATTATATAGAGAATTGTGTCAAACCAATGGTTGGGGAATGGCAGAAAACACATCCAAAGTCACCTACTTCCTGAATCATCCTCCACCAGGATAATGCAAGGCCTCATGTTTCCCACCATAGCAAGACCCATATGAACGAGCTTGGACTCCAACTAATTAAAGCACCACCTTACTCTCCTGACCTTGCACCTTGTGACCTATGGTTATTCCCACGCATCAAGAAAAAGCTGGAGGGCAGAGTCTTTGACAATGATGATGAGAATATGGGGTATATAGTGAAATCCTTGATTCCTTCCAACGAAGTGACTTCCACAGATGTTTTGATGAGTGATTCAAGAGGATACGCGCAGTACTTGACAATAATGGTAATTATTATTAATAAAATATGGTTCTTATATGGACTAACAATTATTTTCTAAATATATGATAGCATTTGACATTTTTTATGAGACTATGGTGGGTCTGAACCTGTCATTTTTTGCCCTTTAACCCTCACAACCTTAGAAGTTGCTTCGATGAGTGGCTCATGAAACTTCACAATATTCACACTGCCATGGATAATATATTGGTGATTTTTCTTCGACTATATAGCAATTTTGAGCAAAAGTGTACCAGTTATCATTTAACCAATAAGATTTTGTGAGAGATCCATTCAACTTCGTCGGATTTATCCCTATATAGTCGGAAAAAATTTACCTGTATTGTCTAAACCTTATTTCCATCTGCTGCTACTCACGTGTTTCAGTGGTTATCCACACCTCGAATTGCTCTTTCCAATAATACAATGTTAGCCGTTGTGCCTTGACTTCCGCGCCGTAGCTATTATTTTATTGTTTTTTTCTGCAATTCCAAGTAGGTTTTGTCCATTTTATTATTTAATTGGCCATTGCATATTGTGTGACGACCTTCCATTTTCCTGGTTTTAGCGTATTATTCCAACCAGTCATTTTTTGGACTGTGTATATTGCACAATTTCCGCATGACGTTTCGGCATGAGCGGCTTAGTAAGGTGCCATATGAGATGTTTGAAGACATGCCTTCCTCCCCGGGTACCCACTCCCAAACGGTACCACACAGTATCTATTTCGAACCTACGGTTAATCAACCAACCACCAGTCCTTCTCTCATGCCGACGACTACGGCGTCTCCCCATACACGTATAATTCAGGTGACTTATTCTCCCCCCGAGATGTCGTCTCCATCGCCTGACAGAGCTGTCCCTACGCTACCCACCGTGCGAACACATTGGGATCACCCAAAGACTTCTGATGATGATGTCGAAACTGGGAGTAGTAGTGGACCCACATGGGAACCCTTTGGTATCGCCGAAGAAGCGACATCCACTTTGGGGGATATGTCGTCAGGTCGACCAACCTCCCAGCGTCGTCCTGCTTGGTGGCCAGGGGGTAATGGTGGGGTTGGTAATCGTCGTGGTCGTCATCGGCGGAGTATGCCCTCCCGCGTATTGGGCCCAGCCCGACTGCCTATGCGGGAACGGGTGTTAGCGCAGTGGCGGGACTATGCCAACCAAGACGAGTTTTTCGAACGGATGTACGCCTACTACGCCGGCAAGGGGTTTTTGGCCATATTCCTTACGCGCTTTCTGAACCTCCTGGTGTTGGGTTTCGTGGTATCGTTTACAACATTTTTAACGGGCTGTATCGACTATGAACGTCTGCACCAAGAGAAATCACTGGGGTTGGTGGTTATTCCTCAATGTATTCATCACTTTGCCTGGACTACCCAGGTCATACTGGTGCTCTTTGGTGCATTCTACGCACTGCAAATCTTTTACTTGTTCTACGACACCGGGCCTCTGTTGGAGATGCGCTGCTTCTTTACGCAAATTCTGGGAATCACCCATGCCCAGCTGCAAACGTGTACCTGGAATGAGGTGGTACAGCGACTGATTCAGTTACGGGACCAGGATCTCTTGGTTATGTGTGAACGGGCCAAGACGACGTTGGCAACCGCTGACTACCAAGTGGCCCACGCTCGCCGCCTCAGTCATCTGCGTCTTAATGAGCACGGCGTGACTAACCGGATCATGCGCAAGGAAAACTATCTGATCGCCCTGTTTAACAAAGCGCTGTTGGACCTGAGTTCGCCACTGGCCACCTGGTTACCCTTTGGTTTAGCCAGTGACTCCCCTCACCAAACGTTGACGAGGGCGCTGGAGTGGAACTTTACGTTTTGTTTACAAGGTCCGGTGTTTGACCGCGAGAGCGGTCAAGTGAACCGCAAGGTCCTCCGTGAGTCGTACCGCCAGGAACTGAGCGAGGCACTGCGACAGCGGTTTATCATTATGGGCTGCATTAACTTGATACTGGCCCCGTTTATTGTGGTATTCCTACTGCTCTATTTTTTCTTTCGTTATTTCGAAGAGCTTTACAAAAATCCGGGTTCCCTGTTATCCCGACAATACACCTTGTATGCCCGTTGGAAATTTCGGGACTTTAATGAACTGCCCCATCTGTTTCAGGGTCGACTCCAGGCGAGTTACCCAAGGGCCGTGGAGTACCTCGCCCAATTTCCACAGGAAATTACTCGATTATTGGCCCGTTTTGCGGCGTTCGTGGCGGGGTCGTTCGCCGCGGTCCTTTTGGTACTGACAGTGGTTGACCATGATCTCTCCCTGGAATTCGAAATCACACCGCACAAGACGGTCCTGTTTTACATTGGGTTATTTGGTACCATCGTGGCGGCTAGTCGATCAGTCGTGTCCTCTGACCAGTCGTATGAGCAGAATCCCGGAGACATTCTACATCAAGTCGTGGAATACCTGCATTATCTACCGGATACCTGGCGCGGTCATATGCACACCCCCGAGGTGCGTGCCGAGGTTGAGGAGTTTTTCGACTACAAACTCCGCATCTACTTTCGCGAACTGTGGAGTGTGGTGACGACGCCCTTTATTTTGTGGTTTTCACTGGCCCCCAGCAGTGGTCGGATCGTGGATTTCTTTCGGGAATTTACCGTGCACGTCGACGGCATTGGTTATGTGTGCAGTTTTGCAGAGTTTGACTTTCGACGACACGGTAACCAACAGTATGGGGCACCAGTGGGTCCGACAGGAGTGGGCCAAACCCGGTGGGTTAGCGATCAAGGCAAGATGGAGCAATCCTTCATTAATTTCAAACTCCATCACCCGGATTGGGAACCAAGTGATCCCGCCGCCTCGGCCTATCTGGCACGCGTGCAAGATACGCAGCTTCGTCTGCAACAAAGTATGTGGCTCCCTTCAACTTTGCCTCCACCGACGGCGGGGAGAGAACCGCTGCCCACGGATAAACGCCAGGGGAAACAACCGATGTCACTACGTGGTCGGGATCAAGATACGGGTGGAGACACTTCTCCCCTGCGGGATCCGACCGACGATACCGCGCTACCTCGTCGTCGTTCCCCTTACGCACCCCAGACTGCCACTTCTTTGGCCACCAGTCAAGGTATGGCCGATTCCCTGGAGGCTTCCAACCTCATGTACCTTTCCGCCATCACCAACGTACGCCGCCAGCCAGCCCCGTCTGTTCCTGGCGTATTTACTATGGTTAACCAACTCTACGAAATGAATAATTTACTCTGACAGAGCCGGATGTACCCTGCCTAGCAAGGAGGGAGGCGTACCCTAATTCTACGTTATCAACGACGAGAAGATTTATGGCATGCAGAGAGCATTGCAGTTCCTTTTCTTTAATTTTCTTTTACATTTTTTTAATTATAGTTGATGTTTTCACTGGAAATTTATGTTCTCAGGTCCGATACCTCCGCCTACCCTACTATTGTATTCAATTGTAATTTAATGAGGCCAGTGGACTTACCCCTGGTTGCAGGCTGTCCTACGTGCTGGTTTATTTCCTGTATTTTTAATAGTTTAGCTAGGGCATATAACAAACGTCTAGATTGAATTAAAGGTGAGTCTGTCGGCAATGTAATTTTTAAAACCAGTTTGCCGGAAACCTACTCTTTTCATACAAAATATTCGTACTTTGCCTTTCAAAGAACAAGGTTAACTGTACTGTCAACATTGGAAACTGTGTGAGCCATCAATAACTTAATGATAAAAACCCACCGTGGGGATTTTTCCTTGCAGATTTTGCTGTTTTTGCGAATCAGAGGATGGGCTAACGTTTCAGGCTGGTGTTTTTATACGGCATGGGGGGGTGAAGGCTACAAAATCGGAAGTAATGTATTGCTACATGCATGCATTTTGATGTGTGCTTTAACGAAGGTGTTAATGGCACCCATAATTGTTTTCCATTTTCCTCACTTTCTTTCACAGCTGTTTTTTTTTTACTTTTTTTTTTAGTATATATCTCAAAAAAATATAACCTAGTTTTCGGTGTTCATCTGAACTCTGTGGTCATTGTTTTGTTATCTCAAGCAATACAATATTCGATTGCAGTTGGATTGATCTTGCTTCGTACTATTTTTTTTCTTTTCTTGTATATTTTATCTGGTCTGGTAGTTTTGTTTTCGCTCTATTTTTTTTTACCATTTCTAGTTCGTTTTAAATTTTAGTGTTTTTGTGTCATACATATCCCAAAACCTTCGTCGTATAGCGTCTTGACAATCCCACGTGTCTCCTAAACAACAAGAACCATCTGATGGTTCTCCAACCCCCGCCCTCTCGTTATTTTTATCATTCTAGTTTACTTTGCTTCCTAGTTGCTGGTATCACCTTATCCCCCACTTGTTCGCTTCTGGTAATGTGTCTCGTTAAATTTAGTTGAGAATTATTACGCGTTCTATTCATTGTTCGTTTTGTCCGATGGTTACTTTTCCTTTTTCTACGCGTTTTTTTAGTCGTGGGTGTTTTATAGTGTTGTTCATAATAGGGCCTTGGGTAACTCGGCCAACGTAACAATCGTGTCAGTGAGTAGTGTTGCCCGGATGAGGTGGAAATTCCTCTAATTTTCTTACTGGCCCAATTTATGTCTAGTGACCAAACTGTGTGTGTATGATATATAGAAGGGCAAGATGGTATAACCTTAGTAATTATCCGTTAATCTATAATATTACTTTGAAAAATAGCTGTACTGAACCTGGCACCTGCCTGTTGTAGCCAATGGCTGGAATAAGCTAGGGTACAGTTCTACTCTCGCATTCTATTTGCTTTTTTTTTGTTCATCCGTTTGATAATTTTCGCTATTTTCTCGGTAGTACATTCATACTTTTTTGTGGCATTCTATGTAACTATTCTCCATCGATTCTGAAAAACTAACCACATTATACATTCTGTGTGTTCCACCTATTGGTTTTGCTTACGACCTTGCCTCACAATAGCTCTGAGTGGACGCCCAATTCTTAACGAGATACCTAGATATACTAATTGCAGAACGATTCTTTGTTGGCTAAGGGTCGTGTGTTAAGCACCAAAGTCATATCTGATCTTCTTCCTTTCGCTAGTACGCGTATCTCGTTCTGTAACAACGAACTCTTTGAACATGCCCTACGAACCAGATTCCTTTACTCGTCGGGCAACGGATGACCTCCCGTTCGACGACTACCGTGAAGCTTCGCGAGAACGCCATGGCAGCCGTGGTCCCTACAACCGCAGTCGTAGCAGAAGTCGTGGACGAAGCCGAAGCCGGAGTCCGGATCGACGAGAGAGCCACCGTCGTCCCCTTTCTCGCTCCCCTCGGCATGCCCACGGGACCGATGGGGATCACTATGTTCCGGATTATTCCCGCCAGGGCTACACCCCTGCACCACGCTATGATTACGATGGTTCCCGTGGGAGAGATCGAGTCTATGGGGAAGGGCGTCGCGGCCCAACTTCAGTTATGCGTGCCGACTACGACAGCCCCTACGAAAACTTGGGCTTCGCTGGTCATGGTGAAGGCATGAGCCCAAGGTCCCGTTCCTGGAGCCAGGTGACCGACCCGTACAAAGGGGATACAGTTGTGCCGTTCAAAGCCTTTGCAGAGTATTATAAAGACAAACGCGGTCGCACGGTTGATTCAGACGAACTGGAAGGCAAGTATAGCAAGTATAAAGAAGAGTTCCGCCGCCGTCGGCATGAGACCTTTTTCACCACCCACAAAGACGATGACTGGTTCCGTGAACGTTACCACCCCGACCGTCGTCGGGAGCACGCCCTGTTTGTCAAACCGTACAAGCTGCGTGCTTACCAGACGTTCACCGAGGAGTTACGCCAGGGTGCCCTGGATTCATTATGCCTGGACGAGGCACCCCGGGGCGCGGGCGACTATGCTGGTGCCAAAATATCAAGCGGCGACGAAGGAAACTCCGTCCATCCTTACCAGGACCAACCCAATGACACCTGCATGTTGTTCATTCGGACCATCCCTCCGAGTATCAGTCGGAAACAGGTGGAAGAATTGTGCGCCACTGCCGAAGGCTTCCAGCATGTAACCCTTGGTGAACCTAACCCGGCCAAGAAGTTCCACCGGTTCGGTTGGGTCAAGTTTGCCAAAGGTACCAATATGACCAAAGCCATGGCCACTCTGGACCAAACCAAGCTGGATGAATTCCAATTCCACTTTGGTTACCACCGGGCGAACAATACCACCCGGTCTCGCTACGCTCCCGAAATGTGCAATTCGTTAGAGCGTTTGAAAAAGGACCTGGACCAATGCCAACGTCTGGTGTCCCATTTTGACCAAGAAACGAACGATTCACCCCTAGAAGAACCTGTGTCCGGTGACGATGCCATGGTGGGGTCCACCGTGGAACTCTACGGGAACCACTTGATATCTGAGCACCTGGGGGGACGTGATGGACCCCACCCGGATCAGAGCGAAGCCGATGCGGTCGCCCAGGCCAAGCTGGCCCTCGACTTACGCATGATCTACCTTCGTCGGGTCCACCTCTACTGTTATTATTGTGGGGTAGAATGCGACGATCTCGAGGATTTACTCCGCAGGTGCGGGGAACAGCATAGTCGTCGCCAACCCTCTGGTACCATTCAGCGTACCCAGGGTAGTGTCAACTGGCTCGCCAACTTAGACGATCGGGTGACTAACCGCTTAGAACCCTTGGGGGAGCGTGAGTTGCTAAGTCAAGGGGGGAAAAGCATCGACAAGGAAGTGGAAGGCCAGGCCCAGGAGCATATCGAACGCATTGAGGAGGGTAAATACCGTTGTAAACTATGCAACAAGCTCTTTAAGGGTGAGACATATGTGGTCAAACACATCCGCAACAAACACCCAGATAGTGTCAACCTGACGTCGGTGCAAACCGAGGTGGATTTTTTTAACAACTATGTCAAGGATTCCCATCGGTACCAATCGCATATCCAGGGGACAGCAGGGGGACCTGGCAGTATGTATGGTATGACAGGAAACCAAGGCCTCATGATGGGAGGCTACCCTGGAATGGGCGTCAACGCCCGCCTTGGTGCAGGCAAGGTTAATTCCCCCATGATGATGGGCGGTGGCGGTATGTACATGGGTAACGGGTTCGGAGTGCCACCCCCTTCTATGATGGGGATGGGGATGCCCCTCATGAACGGCATGAACATGATGGGCGGCGGCGGCGGTGGTGCCATGATGGCCGGT
This sequence comes from Dispira simplex, assembly GCA_027478255.1. NCBI lineage: Eukaryota > Fungi > Kickxellomycota > Dimargaritomycetes > Dimargaritales > Dimargaritaceae > Dispira > Dispira simplex. The sequence goes on along the minus strand of JAOPJG010000750.1, from coordinate 674 downwards.
AACAACTGGGGTCAGTTTAATAACGGGATGATGGGGGCAAGTCCACGGTCTGCGGGTGGCCCCACCCATGGAGCTTTGCAAGGTGGCCTAACCTCTCCCCATGGAGCACGATCTGATCCCCGGCAGGTTCGATCGTATGTCGATTTGGACGCACCAGCAGCCGGCGGGGGAGACATGGATGGCAACAATCCCTACCTCTAGCATGATTTTGGAAAAGTGGTGACGATAGTTCTGGAGGTGGTGGTCAAGTTGGCGAAAGGCATAAACCGTGACTTTCTCTTTACCTAGTTTGTGTACCCAGCCGTTATATATACCAACCAGTATTTACAATGAACCACACAATATCCGTTGTTGTTACCAATAGCTCAACCTGTACCACCCCCCAGAGATATATGGGTGATTTTTTTTTCGACTCTAGCGTTTCGGATGAATGAAAATTACAGGAATAATCACGTGATTTCGACGGAAGAAAAAATGCCACTCACTTCCTTTTTTTCTTCTCTTCATTAAAAAAAAAGGTATGGCATACACTACCATTGTTATATGGTTAGTTTTTTTTCTTGACTAATAGGGATAAATTGGCCAGCTTTGAGCAGGTCTCTCACCAAATCCTATTAGATATATCTTAGTTGGTGCACTTATTGCACCCAATCTCTATATTGTCGAAAAAAAAT
>JAOPJG010000749.1:0-17524 GCA_027478255.1 Dispira simplex | reverse complement strand
CGAGCCAACGGGCCTGGTTACACAGTGTCTATTGTGTACTGCGCAGCCCTTACGCTTCGATCGGTGATTGGAACCTCTTTATAAGTCTTCTCTGTATAAGCGTCAAATCGCGTCCTATCAGCTTGGTCGGTCGAAAGCAGGAATATTCGATCGTACGCAGGAGTGAGGAAATGTGCCCTAAGCAAAGTTGGAGGCATGGTCGATTAGATGGTGCTGCTATGTAAAATCTAGTACCAAGTTTAATCCACATTCAGCTACATCTTTAGTCTGAATTTTCGCTGACTGTATCCCAGTTTATCTTCTTCACAGTGGCTGTTAATTGTGGTAACAATTTTTAGCCAACTCTACATCATGTTCATCATTCGAGTGCACCAATCGTCAGAAGTATTTTCACCGCACCCGTAAACTCAGCCAAGTGACCATCTACCAATTGGTACCTGTGCTACATCTGTGGAGCGAAGCAGAGGTCTCAACTGGCCCACCAACCACCGTGGGCTAGAGAAAGAATAAATTTTGTAGCTTTGCTTTTTGGCCGATGAGTGATATCACTTGCTTGACCATTGTTCGACACGATCGCGTCAGAGTGTTATTCCTCCCCCCCTCCCAGCTCAAGATCGCGTTCGCACATACCTTTTTCTTTCTGTACTATTTAAAAAATGTATTGCCTATAGACTGCGTGGGACCATTCTATGATACAGTATAAAACCCTCTGAACAGGATATCAAGTCGTTTTACGCCAAAATACTCCCCACAAGTACGTCGGAGGGCAATCAATCGCGGTAACAACGTGGTAAAGTTTTTTTTTTTCTCACTTCCCTTTCACACTGTTGTGGCTGGGGTACGAAAATCATGATGGCATTGGCGGAGGCTGATGACATAAGTAATGGTACACTCACTTACCTCTAGACGAAAGAATGTTGTCACTGTGGACAAAACAAAAATGATCTGCCGTTAAATCATGATTGGACTACTTCACTATTGGTGTTACTACTGCGCTTATAGTTGATATTTCTTTTTTCCATTCCGATAGTGGTACAACGGAAAAAGGACTGGTTTCTGCGCTGCTATTGAGCAAGTGAAAAGCCGTGGGGGTGTTTTTTTTTTCGGGGCTAGGTAAGTTTCCGGTTTAACATATTGTGAGACTTCACTGACCTTCTCCGTCTACTGGCTATTGGAAGCTACTGTCGCTCTCATTGCCAGACCAACAAAGGGTAATGAGACACATAACCAAAGTGTAGTAATGGGGTGTATGTTGGGTGGGAAAGTACTACAAATAAAAAAAAATAAAGGTAATGGGATCGCCAGTTGAAATCCAGAAAAACCAATCCCTGGACGTCCACTTCGACAAACTTGGCGTGCAAGTGTGGACCAGTGACCCAGCAATCCTTCACACTGTCATTGGGGAAAACTAGAGCGTGCTTTGCATGTTATGTGTGTGTAAAGGCAACAGATGGGCCGTTGTGATATTCAACCCGTATCCTATTTCGCTCCTATGTAATAGGCACAGGTGAGGGTATAGGCATTATCCTCACGCCCTAGGAACATAGCCAAGTCAAACAATATGAATGCACTTTTCCACCTTCCTTGCTATGCTGTCGGTCCGCTACCAATCATACCCTGGTTGACCTATACAGTAGTCGAAAATGGGCTTTAATTCGTGCCAGGGGTTCGACACATCCACCATCATGTATCACTAACCAACGGGGCCATTTGAACTCACTGCAGTGTACTGTTGATTCACTGCATTCTAACCAGGGGCTACTTTTGCGCACGTTGCAGTATCGGAATCATTCACAGTTGAGTGGTGCCTAGGTAAAACTCACACACTTGTTCGGTTATCTACTGACCTTTGGAATGGAGGGGACGGAAGCGGAGAGGGGATCGTTCGTTATTCTAGTAAACCTAGATACCGTCCAGCGGTTGGCATAGTCCATGGTTTGTATGTTCGTGTGTGTAAAAAGAGTTTCCATCCATGCATCAATTTTTGTTACTGAGGAATAGCTTAACGTGTATTGTAGTTAGTTGCCAGTATGAGAATGAAATGTAATTAAAAAATTACCTGCCAAGAATGAGGAAAACATAGCGACGGAATAGGAGGAAATAAACGATGTACATCCCGTAGCGTTTCACAGCAGACCAACGTAAATCCTTTTAATAATGCGCAAAAACTTTTTTACCATCTGGAATGGACAAAGTGACTGATGAGAGAAATGGTGAAATATAGTGCCGTTTAGTGATGACCCTTTATAGGCATTGATATAATATTACTCACCTAACTCGTCGACACCAAAAAACTGGTTATCGGCAAAGACGGTGGGAACACTTTCGGCTTCGGCTGGACTATTTATAGTGTAAGTGGAGATTGTATGCATAATATCATCTCTCTCCGCAGCTTCCTCATGGGGAGACACGGGTCGATGAATGGTATAAAAGTAAGATTATATGCGGTTTTCGACACTTTTCGTTTTGAAAATAACAGCAGTAGGGATAATCCTCCTCTTCGTATCTCGATAGACGTTGATACCCCAAAAAGAGATGTGTTGGATTCAGAAGAAATTTTTGTATCGTCATCGCTCAAAAGCCAGCGGAATAGTTGCCTTTGTATAGGGCTGACATGATCGGAGGACGGCTGGAAGTCCTGGATAGTCTATCTCCAACCCAGCACGGTTGATAGAAAAAAGGGTGCCCTATTTTTGTCAATGTTCCAGCAGCAAGGATTCGCACCGACCAGTGCGGCCTAATGCGGTGACAAACTGTGAGAGCAAAAAAAAAAGATAACTCCTTGTTGTATGCGCATACACTCTCCCTCACCATTCCTTTAAATGCCTTTGATGGCAAAACGGTTGTTGCGCTATTAGCGTGCACCAGGTAAATAAGGAGGTGAGAGTGCTGATACGCACCCATTCCTACTGTTTTTTTTATGTGCATTTTATTTAGACCGTTTGGTGACGCCTGTTAAACTCGACATAAAGTCAGTCGTTATTTATCTCAGACCAAGCACCGCTCCAATTCCCCCCTTTTTTTTACTTGGTCGCATAGTTGGAGCCGTTTGCTTTATATTGTGAAAAGTGCCTTTAGTTGCTGCGTGGTTTTCTTACCTGTTTTTTTTTCTTCTACCCTGTCACATCTGTTGTAGTCCCCTCCACTCTCTGGTATTGTTGGTTTATCATAACGTCCTTTCGGTTATTTCACTTTCTTTCGTTTATTCTTTTCGCGCTCCGCACAATTCTCATCTGGTCCAACGTAATTTCTCTTCCCTGCGATCAGTGACTGATTTAACCAGTCTAATCTCTACAACCCTTCCCACTTACTAGTTTATTTTATGTCATCTCAATATTTTCTTTGGTTTTCAGACTCAGTTTTACTATTCACGCCCCAGTAACTCATAACAAGTGGTAAGTACTCTCGGGTTTGCCTTGGTTTATTACTCCAAGGAAGAAATACAAACCGCTACTGCCATTCCGATTCTTCAATGTGCGTTCCGGCCTGGTAGATGGTACATGAAGTACGGTCCGCTCCTCGAGTTCCTAAGAAAAGTATTGGAATTCTGAACATTAATGGATTGAGTTATGGGATGCACTAGGTAATTGGGTAGAATCTCCTAACTTTTGACATGGTTGAGGTTGGGGTCTAATATCCAAAGTCCACAGTAATTCCATGAACTATGGAGACTTGGACCCACTTAGTATTTCTCTATATGTGGTTACGTGCGTCCCTTATCCCTGCTAGTTTGTACTCTAAAGGGACAATCGACCGTGGGTGTGGTGGTTCTCTGTCCTCCCCCTGATTGCGATGATCAGTGAGTGGTGGTTTGTTATTTTTTTTTTTCTATTTTCAGAAGTCCCCACGCTATGCAAATTTTCATATTCACGTGGGACCCTACGCAAATTTATCACAGGTTTTTAAGGCATCTTCACCGGTTTCTGAGTGATCTGACTAACGCCTTCCCTGCAACGATTGTTATGTTTTTATCTTGATGATTTGGACGACCACCCACCAGACTGCACATGTCCTACTTATGACCCTTCTCGCTTGATAATTTTTCCAATTGTACAAAATTTGCAATCGTAACCTTTTCCTGACATAGCCACATCTTAACGTTTTAGTGGTCCCTTCCCCTTACTTTCGAAATAATAATCGTTATTACCACGGGTTATCCTATTCTTTGCCGGTTTCAAACGTTGTACTGTGTACCATGTTTTCACCAACGTAAAGCGCATAACTCGTTATACCTATATCTCATGTGATCTAAGCAACCCATGTCGTTTTAATTGAGAATCAAGTTTGGATCACCAATATCTCTTGAATACGGTCAACGGGTACTTAATTTCTGCTATTTTTTTCGTAGTTTCCGATTTACAATTCCGTCCATTAATTTTTTTACTTGGCGTGTTGCTACCAGAGTATTTGTGGTGGTATCGTCCAGAGTTTATTTTCCGCTTTATATCGTACATCGTTTGTTATTGGTTTAATCGCCATTGTTTACGTTTCAGGTATGCAATCCCAGGGATCTCCTGCCAGAGCGAACAAACCCACTGTGGGGGAGGGACATTCAAATATCGATAACTCAAGCCAACGCCCAGGAATGGTGGGTGCGCAACCGCTTTCCCATCGTAATCATCCTGTGGGATTTCACCATCCAACCTCGGGCTACCCAGGCGGCGGCACACGGATCCTTTCAGGGTCAACGTCGGGACAGTCACCCTATGCTCACTATCCCGCTAATGCTGGTTACCGAAATATACATTCCCGCTCCCAGAACGCGTTGCACCAGTTACCCCAAGACAAGGCTGGTGGAGGAGTCCGTGCCTCGGGAGTCTTTGATCCGCGTATTTATAACCCGCATTTACCCCAACCCACATTTCCCATACCCCCGACGGGGAGACGTGGGGATGCCGGCGTAGTAAATGGTGAATCCACAGTGGGGGTCAAACCCCGTCAGCCTCTGATGATTTCCACCCGGGTTCCCTCAACTTATGGTTTTTCATCTCCTACCAGTGCTCGAGAACGTCGGTCACCCTCTCCGTTTCACGATTATCGCCAGAGCGTTGCCTTGGTCAGTCCGGGCGTATTGGTACCAGGGAACGCTCATGTTTCTCCTAAGTCATCCCCTCTCCGACAACGCCGTCAGAGCGCTGGCGGGGCTATCATTCTCAAGGAAGGTTATCTTAACCGCAAGACTGATCTCAACCCCCTCAACTCGGTTTCCACTGCCCTACTGGCCCGAGGGTGGAAAGTGTACCGGGTGTTGCTCAAGGGGTCCAAGCTGTATTTTTACAAGCCTCCCTCGGAAGGCGATTTGCGTAAACAGTTTCCCTTTGAAGGTTCCCCGTTATCTACCGTTGGGCCCCGCATGTTGATTCCTGAACCAGAAACCCCTACTGGGGACGATTGTCGCGGTCTGGTGCTCAACATGGGGGAGTTTGACCCCACTACCTCGCCTTTGATCTTTCAGGCCGACGTCCAGGATGGTACCATCACCGCTCCTCTGAGTACCCGTTACGTCTTTGGTGGCATTTTCACCGAAGTGGACATTTTCAATTTCAAATTCAAGCGCCATGTGAGCCTATTAGTGTTTGACGATGTCGTGGTTGTTTGTAAGCGGAAATGGGTGAAGCAGCACAAGGGTATGGTGGGCGCCGTGTCGAATGTGTTTCGGCTGGCCCGAAGCATGAGCACTCGCTCGAAAGAATCCGACACCCATTCGTTGCGAAGCGTCGAAGTTCTCTCTCGCAAGAAGACCGGGTACTTTACCAAGTGGAAATTGCATGCCAGCTACCCACTTAGCAGTGTCGATATCGTGGAGGCCGCTTCCACTCGACTAAGTATTTCCACTTCCGCCCTTGGTGCTGCTCCCGCCGTCCCAGGAAACCGCGCAACGACCTTGTACTCGCACGCTAACATATCGTCCACCTCGGTCATGACCACCAACTCCATGATGTCCACGGATTTCTCGTCGGTGGTGAGCTCGGGTAACGTTCAGGCGTTCCAAATGTTCGTAGCCAAGGGCAAACAGTCCACCACGCGCCTGTTTGTAGCGGAATCGGCTAACGACAAGGCTGTATGGGTAGCCCGATTTATGGCCGCCAAGGCTGCATTTGGTCGACGGCTGCGTCAGCAACACTCATACGTCATGTCATCAAAGCGTAGTAACATCTCATCTACTTACGCTTCCACATTCCATTCCTCGGTAGCCGCTCCGGGACCCTGTAATTCGGAACCCACCGCCCAGAACCGACGGAGGCGGCTCTACTGGAGCACCGAGCGCCATCCCGAACTGATCCTGATGAACCCCAAAGCACGTGGTCGCTGGTCCTTGCTGCGAGGTCCCGTAATTGCCGGGACCAAAACCGCTCTGGTACATGAATTATTATTTCATACCCCCGACAGTTCGGCACACGAGCAGGTGGATTTTGACACCTACCTGATGGCCTTTTTGTGCACTTATCCGTGCTTTATGACTCCGTTGGAGTTTGTCAAAGAGCTGGAGCGCTATACCGAACTGATCTCATCGGCCGAGGAAACCGGTACTCAGTTTTTACAAAATTTTGGCCTGGTGCTCACACGGTGGATCCAGTGGGCCCCCGAGGACTTGACTAGCGAGTTGCTTGATATCGTCATGAAACTCGTGGCCAAATTGATTGTACCAATTAACATGACCCTAGCCACACAAATCAAATCGGAATTGTCCACCATGCTGAAACAACAGGAAAAAGTAGGTAAACGTGACAAGTCAAAGAATATTAACCGACCTTCTCACGAGACCAAGGGCGCTGGAACATCTGATCTGAAATCCACCCACGGTAAATCGACGATCAAATTTTTGGAAGACCCTCGCATTACCAAGGAACAGTCCAGTTTGAGCACGGCAGGGAATCGCCTAAAATCCCCCCGGTTACTGGGAAAACGAAACGCCCATAATTCATTGAGGGTTCTTGGGAATAAAGGAGGGCAGACTACCCCGGGGTCGAAGGCGACATCGGATGCCCCACCTTCACTGCAGTTAGCCACTAGTGGGTTAACCCCGACGCTGTTTCTCAAGATGGACCCGATGGAGCTGGCCTTGCAGCTTTACCTATACCACTGGCAACTATTTTTCGCCCATAATCCACTTCAGTTTCGTCAGTTCATTGCAGGGAATGGTGAGATCGGGGGTAGTCTAACCAGTGGTAATACCGGTATTTCTCCGGTTAAGAACGAGGGTGGATTAGAGGCCCAACCCGTGATACCAGTAGCCCATGCCCTTCATTTCACCCACTCCCAGCCCCACTTTCTGGTGCGGCTGATTCATTGCCACGTGTTGGTCGATTTACCACTGACCCGAAATAGCAAACGTGGTGCGGTTTTAACGCACTGGATACGAGTAGGCGAAGCTGCGCGCTATTTACAAGACGCACCCACCTGGGTGGCCATCGCCACGGCCTTGACTAGTCCCAGTATTGTGCGTTTACGGGAAACGTGGAACGATGTATCAGTTGACTTGCGCAAAATCATTCAGCAGGAGTGGGTACCTATTCTGCTCCAACATTGCTTATTAGCCTGTGAAGCCGCCCAGCCTCCTACTAAGCCCCAGCTTTTGGTGGTCCAGTCAACCCATTCTCCGAAGGAGGGAGCTATTGTGACGCACCCCTTACCGTCCATTCCCTATTGTGGCACTATCCACCATAGTTTGGCGTACTTGAACCGTACAGAACCTTCCACTCTGTCAGCAGAAGAGGTGCTCAAGTGCACCACCCAACGACTGACTGCGGATGCTAATCATGCAGCATTCGTAAATATGGGTAAGTATTGGGCAATGTACGAGGTGGTGTGGCGGGCCCTACGCGATGCCCCTGTGCAGCAGCCCAGATCCTCCCGTCCTTCCAGTGCTACCCTATCCCGTAGTTCCAGTCGGGCCAGTATCAACCAGCGGGCTTCCACGTCGTCCACTACCACAGCGTCGCGTGTTACCCGTAAGCCGTCCATGGTGGGGGCGTTGGCCAACTCCCTTAAAGGTTCCACTAGTTCAGCACCCTCGGCATTGGCTGCCTTGGCGCACCATTTATCCCCCGGTCAGGACAGTGATCCGTTGCAACCTATAGTCACATATCAGGACTATTTTGCTAGCCTGAACGCGATGGAGGACGCCAGCCCTCACTACACTTTAGTCAATGAGTACGACCCCAAACATCTGTTCCAATTAGGCGTGCTTTGTGAGCCTCTCTCGTCCGATCACTACTTGGATCACCATGGTCCTGCGAGTAACAATTTGGAAGCAGTCGTGTCCCCCCTGGCTTGCCCGGACATCGTGGTGAGTAGTCGCTTAACCCATTTTATGGCAGTACAGGGAAGGCTCGATATGATTGGATTTCGTATCTGTCACGATGTCACCTACCGACCTCGCACTTCCAATGTGCATACCGGCAGTGTGTTTTTAACCGACGGCACCACTGGTGCGGGAATGGGAAATTCGGGTATCTCCTCCGGGCACCACGGCTCTACCACCGTCGGTTCCGCTGCGGCAGCCGCCGCGGCCGCGGCTATTCGGCCTCTGACTGGGTTCGGCCTTTCGTCGATATTTGCTTCAGTGGACTCCCACTTTTTTTCTGGCAACCACCAAGCCCAGAACCAAGGACCTCAACATAGCTCGGTGAGGACTGCATCTGGGGAACAGTTAGGCACGGTGAATAACAATCCGATGGCCTTGTCCACTTCTTCACCAAAACCCACCATCGTCGGGCAACCCTCGGTATTTACCCTCAAAGGGAAAAATGCCTCCGCTGAACATTTAGGGCACTCGGGGCCATCGACTGCATCCATGGTAGGCCAGAGTACGATACGCAGTGAAACATTTCCCACCCAGCCTGCCTCAGTACGGATGACCAAGATCCGATCCAACACGACCTCTCAGTCCCAGGTTGTACACAAGTCTCCCTCATTGTCCGGTACGTTGTTACGCATGTCGCCGAGCAAGGTGACCCTCGGTAACCGAACTGAATCCACTATGGGAAATACTTTGGAACACTCGGCGGCACCACGAACCTTGAAGAAAAAGCGATCCGTATCATTTCCCACTCCGCCTTCCGCTTCCCTTGGCAGTGTTCAAAGCCCACCAGATGTCAGCTCTAATCTCGCGCATCACCGTGAAAGTAAGGGTGGATCGGACAGTCAGGGTCGTAGTGCTACTCCTGCTGTCGAAAGTGACCTTGACGTGCCTGCTGTCCACGCTTCTCCAATGGAGCGAACAAAGTCAGATGACGAGGTCATTAATGGCAGTGGGTCGATACCTCAAGGCCGACCAGTGCAGGGCATGCATGCAGCGGATCTACCAGCGGGGGCGGTGCTGAGTGTGGTCGCTAAAGATCTCATGCTACGTATTCAACATTTCAAATCCAAGACCTTCCGTACGCCGGACGGGCGCACTTCCAGCCGAGAGGAGTTGATGGTGGCCATCCATGCGGGTACGGTGGAGCGCTTGGTCGATGTATTAGTGCATGGCGTGCGCCAATTCCAGAAGCAGCTCCTGACAACTGATCTCCCTGAACAGCCCGTCATGCTCCGTGGGGAACTTTTGTTGGACTATTCCCAGTACCAGCGATCATTTTTTGTGACCTACCGGAGTTTTGCCAAGGGGTCAGAAGTATTACACCTTTTGGAGCGGTACTATAAGGAAGCTGCCATTTACGTTCGTCGGTTGGTGACACTGGCGCGTGAGAATGGAGAGGGTCCTCCTTCAGCCGTTTCCACCGCACCCGTCGTGGAGGCCGTAACCCGTGTCAGTCCCCTGAGTAAGTCGGAGGAAGGAGTAGTACATGACGTGCGACAACGAATTCTCAATCTGTGTGACTATTGGATAACCCATTTTTCAGCAGACTTCCTGAATAGCACAGTGTTGACAGAGGACATGGTGTCGTTTTTACAAACAATTAGCTCGGATCCTCCTTTTGATAGCATCAAGGAAAATTCGCTTACCCCTACCCATGTGAAGGAACGTCTGTTGCGTAATTCCATCCAGGTCGGTATACCCACTATTTTTAAGGAAGGTGGTACTGCATTTTCTGGTGAAACCAGTGATGCCACAGGTGACCAGCCCGTTCTCTCTCGTATCCCCACGGTAGATTTGCTTCCCTTCTCTGCAGGTGTACTGTTGGAGTGTTTTAACGTAGAAGCGGCCCGATTATTTGCCCAGTGCGAACTCCAAGACTGGTTGGTGACATTTGGCCTGCTGGAATTACAAACGGTCGATATGCTGGCGTGGTTCCCGTCTCGCCGCGCCCCGATCCCTGCTGAAGAAGACATAGTGGTGACCGATATTTTAGTGGCATTGGACCGGGTTAAGCGGCACATACCCAACGCCAGCGCCACCACCGGTCCAACTCCAGCACCAGTAGGTCTACACGGCACACCGCCCGTCGAACATTTACTCACCAAGATGTTACCCCACTCCGTGCAGCATTTAATTTTTTACTATCGCAACCTTCGTCAATTTGTGATTTCGCACTTTTCCGGCTCCGATCTGGACCTAGAAACCCGGGTGCAACACCTCTTGTTGTGGCTGGAAGTGCTCCGAGTGAGTCGGGTCGATGCCGCTCGTGGGGCAATCAATTACCTCCGTGATTCCTTGACCACCAATCTCAACTGCAACATCGCTCTCACCACCGGTCCTTTGTCGGTGGAACGGTACCACGTGCCATCTTTTGTGGAACACGCCGTGGCCAGTGCGTTGGTGAGCCCCGAATCGCGTGCATTTAGTAAGGCATGGACTGAGGTGGTGGCCTTGACTGGAATAAATGTCGATACAATGGAATCAGCCCTGCGGTTCGAAGGCTCATATCTGCAGCCCGCATCAGGGATTTCCGGAACTACGGTGGCTACTTCTATTGGTAACAGCAAATTTGGTTGTTCTACCAGCGTGGGTAAGGACACCTCTTCCCGGCTGGTCCCCAGTCTGGCGTGGATTTTCCAGAATATGATTGAAATGTGCTACGACACCCACGACCAGGTGGTAGGTAACGAACAACTGGTGTACTATGAGAAACGGCGGCGGATAATGGCCCTTCTGATGGTGTGTGAAAGGCTGTCTTCGCCGGCTGCACCTCCACGTTTGAAACATTCCGAACGGGCTTTGCCCAACTTTGCCTTTTTGAGAGTCTTTGCCGATTTACCATCGACCCCTTTGAACCGGGTCCTTATTGTGGCCACCAATGAGAATACCCACCAACACGCCTACCATCCGACCACATATGCGGGTAACATTAGCGGAAAACTGGTTCGTCCATTCCACAAATTGGTCAGTGAGGAATTAGAACGTATCCGTCGGGAAGGCAAAGATCGGGAAAAACTAGTAAAGGAGCAGCGCGAACAGGCCCAATCCCAGCAGCGCCGTGACCAGGAGCGAGACCGCCAACTGAAGAAGCAGCTCAAGGAATCCCAACAGCGACAGGCCAAGAACGAGCAGCTACTCAAAATGTCCTCATTGCTGCACACTGCCTCGGCCACTCCGGACGAACCTGGTTCTAGTGGACTCCGTCGGATGCCGTCCGTCAAGGCTGCGCTGGTGATCAATTTGATTAACTCCACCACCGACGTGGAGCACTCCTACACCAAACGGGATCATGTATTCCGTATCATCACCGAAGAAGGCGGGCAGTACCTGCTCCAAGCCAGTAGCAAGGAAGAGATGTTGGACTGGATCAAGTGCATCCACGAGGCCGCCAAAGAAGCCGCCGCACGTCGTCTCACCGTATTCGTACAGGATGCGAAACGTAAAGCTCACGCCAAAGCACCTTCAATGACCTCCGCCATCCCTACACGGGGTTCAGTGATGCTCGAGATAGTGAATGAGGAAGGCGGTGACCTCTTCCAAACACCAGCACCTCCTTCGGGTACTACCAACGACATAGATAGCACCGACCATCTTGTCGAGACAGTGGTGGAACCCAAGGCGTTTGGTATCGATTTGGCCAAGCTGATGAAGGATGGCCGGATCCCCCGGTTCGTGGAGCGTTGCCTCGTTGAGGTGGAATCGCGTGGACTGGAGGAAGTGGGAATTTACCGGGTACCGGGGAGCGTGGCGGGTATCAACAATCTGAAGCGCGCATTCAATGCTGGTGACTGGGAGGTACCGCTTACTTCAGACGAGTGTTCGGACATCAACGTGGTGGCGGGGGCCTTGAAACTGTTCCTACGGGAACTCCCCGAACCATTGTTAACGTTCCAATTGTACGACGGGTTTATCCACGCTGCCACGGTAGATGATTACAATGAACGGCTCTGGGCGATCAAGGACCTGATACATGCTCTACCCAAGCCCAATTACACACTATTGAAACGTCTGGTTGAACATCTCGAACGGGTTACGGACTTTGAGGAGGTTAACCACATGTACAGCAGTAATTTGGCCATTGTGTTTGGACCAACCCTCATGAAACCACGTCCAGGACCCAATAGCTTCGGCGCCAGCATGTCCAATTTAGGCCATCACCAAAACATTGTCAGAAATCTCATTCTTCAATACCACTGGATTTTCGATATCGAAGAAGAGGCCGAGGTGATTCCTGAGGAAGAAGAGGGGGAGGAAGACCCGGCAATAGAAGTAGCGGAAGCCGATGCGGCTCCCTTGGGGTCTTCGCCCAAGGATAGAAATGCCGAAGTACCATCGTCGCGTAAAAATGGTGACTCCAACCTGCCAAACACAGCATCAGTACTTGGCCCGGTTCCCGTCCCACAAAGTGATGTCGTGATGGAAGATTCGCAAGGGGTAATCCGCACTAGCCACGATTCGTTTCTGGATAAAACTAAAGGATCTCGTCTTAAGGAACCTCCGCAGCCATTAAAATTGCGGACTCTCCAAGAGTCACCGCCACCCACGTTAGCCACTCCCGCATTGGCATCGGCCAACCTTGAAGATCAATTGTTGGGTATGGTCGGTAAGTGGACTACCGACGACCCGTCCTAATCTGTTGGAGCTATTGGCATACGCTGCCGACCTTTCAATATGATGTGGTGATTTTATATTTGTCACCTTTGTGGTTTTATTCGCTTACATAAGTCGCTGTTCAAATGAATTCGGGTTTAATTTATCCCCATTTGTAATAATTTTCTTATTTTGTTACCGTATGTCTTGTTCAGCCGTGTACTTTTGTACCGGTTGATAATTTTTTTTGGTTCCTTCTCTTACGAAAATTAATTAAAGTATTATTTCACGAACGTTGACCTCTTGACATTGCTTTTTTGAAGGTAAGTGGGAGTGAGCCACAATTCCCGATTTTGGTCACGTGTGAAATGTTAATGGCATTAAGAAAAAAAAAAATACGCAGAAGCTGGAGTGAACACTTTGTGGGCGTAAAAGTAAGGTACTACTTCCACATGCAGCTTCATTTCTTACTCGTGTTCCCGTTTAGTTTGTAGCCTTGGTTCGCAAAACACTGTTGCTCACAGAGAGTATACCATGACGGATACCACAATCGTTCCCAGTAGCGCACCTAAACGCCGTAACCCTATCCGGCGTAGCCGGGTGGCGAACCAAATTCCCGACATCATTTTAGAAAATCAGGCACTTAATCAGGCCTTAACCATATTGCCACGGAATTACAACTTTGAAATTCACAAGACCATATGGCAACTTCAGAAATACCAGGCGAAACGAGTGGCCTTGCAGTTCCCTGAAGGTATCCTGATGTTCGCATGCACCATTTCTGATATCCTACAGCGGTAAGTTTCCTTAACCCAATGCGGTCAGTATGTTTTTCGATGAAGGTGCCGTTGCGTTTGCACAAGCGTTTTTTTTTTTTGATTCTATACCCATTTTTATTATTATTATTTTTTTCATATTGATACAAAAATGATTGTGAAACTAACTCAAAAAAAGGGTAGGAACTTCTTTCTCACCGTATTGTTTGGTAATATCGGTTGGCCCGTTACATATTGATTCCTAGTTTTGCCAACGTGGAAACGGTTATCATGGGCGACGTGACTTACGGGGCCTGCTGTATCGACGACTTTACGGCCAAGCAGCTTGGATGCGATTTCATGGTACACTACGGTCATAGTTGTCTAGTACCGGTAGACATAACGTCTATCAAGGTGTTGTACGTGTTCGTGGAAATCGCCATTGATACCGCACATTTCGTCGCCACTGTGCGAAAGAATTTTACCCCGGGAAGCCGACTCGCCTTGGTGGGAACCATTCAATTTGTTGGGGCCATTCAGCAGTCCCGCAAGACGTTGGAAACCGAGTTTGCGATCACGATTCCTCAGTCCAAACCCCTTTCCCCGGGCGAAGTGTTGGGATGTACAGCGCCCAAACTGGGTCCACAGGACGCTATCGTTTATTTGGCTGACGGTCGATTCCATTTGGAAGCCATTATGATCGCCAACCCGGATATCCCTGCTTACCAGTAAGTGCAACATCACTATTCGAAAACGACAACGCCCGTTACTGCCCCCAGCGGCAAAAAGCTAGCCGAATTTTGCTTATCCCATAATACGTTGGATTTCTCTGGGCGCAAATTCTGTTGCTGGTGTATTTGTTCATGGCTAACCTAGATCATTTGATATACATTTCGCCTGTTATCTATTGTTATCATGCCACGGCGTCCATACATCTTTTTCCAGGTATGACCCATATTCCAAAAAATTTACACGGGAATACTATGAGCACGAGGAAATGCATACTTTAAGACAACAAGCCATTACAACCGCCAGACACGCTAAAAAGTTTGGGTTAATATTGGGCACCTTGGGCCGACAAGGCAGTCCGAAGGTGGTCAAGGTAAGTTTGGACATATCATTCCTCATTTATCAGGGATCGCCACCATCGTGGTTGTTTTTTTAAAACTCGCTGTTTAAAAACGAAGACGTTTTATTTTAGGCTATGTGTTTGTAAGCTAACATGCTTTTTATGCGTGTCGATACTGCATTGCATTGTCGATTTTTTGCTACGAGGAAACTATTCCCTGCCACGTTTCTCTTTGTCTGATAATACTGAATCGAATCGGGTAGGAATTGGAACAAAAACTCAAAGCCCGAAACTTGGATTACGTTGTGGTTCTGCTTTCAGAGATCTTTCCTGACAAACTCGCCCAGTTTGCCGATATTGATGCTTGGGTCCAGGTAGCGTGTCCACGACTTTCTATTGATTGGGGGTACGCCTTTGAAAGGCCGCTGCTATCCCCGTACGAAATGTCCGTGGTGTTAGAAAGTACACCGTGGCAATCGGTGTACCCCATGGATTTTTACGCCAATGATTCGTTAGGAGCGTGGACACCCAACCACGGTGGACCTAAATCACGTAAGAGCAAACCAGTACCAACTCCCTCTACGACTGCACCGGTATCTACACCCGTTTGTCCGCAATAATGCATGACAAAACCATTACTTCAGTGGCCAAAGATTTCGTCAATATAAATACCATGAATAAATATATTTGCTTAAATAATTGACGCACATCAACGTCATTCGCCCCGGTTTCGTAGGTTCACATAAAAGTAATAGATAGTTAATGCTGAAGCTACTAATGTCTAAAATCTGGTCAATGACCCAATTTACGACTACTCCGTGTGGGGTAAGAAGCGCTACAATCCGTGACACACAGTCACATTTCAGAACTCAAATCAGAAGGCAGCCACTCGAGGATTTGGTCCAGGGTCAGTAGCGTCAAACAGTGGGGACTGCCCTGGTCGGGGTTTGTGTGGTGGGCGTGGTTTTTCGGTTCCAGAGGTTCCGAATCTCTGGCCCTCGTGGAAGTGCTAGGATTTGCCACATAGGCCAGGGCGACCGGGTGTTCAGCATCAACATAATACATTTCAAACTGCCACTCGGGTTGTGGTACCTGGTCAAACCGCACCCGCACACCAGATTCCAACGTGTTAACGGGTACGGTACATGCAGCAGTAGGTTCACAAGGTGGGTTCACCACGGAGGGGGTTACATTGTAAAACTCGATACGGCGAAGGTCAAGATTAAGCCCTACCCCTTCAGCTTTGACGTAGCTTTCCTTGAGACACCAATGCCGATGGAATTGGGCCAGCTGCAGCCATTCGTGGCTGGGGCCAGCGCATATGGTTTGCCATTCGAACGGAGTAAATTGCTCATGGAACCAGTTAAGATAATCGCTAACCGTCTCATTCAAGGGATGCTCAATACGACTAACATCAATCCCTAGCTTCTCCACTCGACCTGCGCTGAATACCACCCAGGAACCGTGGTGAGATAAGTTAAAACGAAGATTTTCAGGCCAGGGGATATTGGTGGCTGCTTCCTCAGTGTACACTAACACAGGTTTGTTCTCAGGGGTGCGACCGAGTTGAATATCCCACCAGGTTGGGCGGCGAGATAAAGAATTGGTGGACGCAACCAAGTCTACGGCATAGTAATATAGAAACGTACGGAGCAACAGTCGTCCCACCAGGGCTAACGCCTTGTCCCTGTTGAACCGAAATTGCCGAATACGAGTTTGCTCTTCGTGCTGCAAATAGCGTAGCAATGTGTCTATGGGCTACTTGTAATAATAACATGTGAAAATTCAGCACACCATAAACCAAAACGGTACCAACATACTTGTGAGCACAGGGCACGCTACGTCTAATATCTCACGCTCTATGCATTTCGTTACCAATTGGCATGCTTAAGAACAAGTCATGGTGGAACAATAACGGTGCCAATTTCCAGGCAAAAGACTGGAAAAAAATACAAAGCGTGAACGTCGAACTACTTACCTTTTGGTCAAAACGGACATGTTCGGTACAGCAAGCCCAACGTACCAAAAGTGGTCCTTGGTCGAACTGAGGTCGACCCATTGGCTCTGCTACAGCTGCCTAGGCCAACACGTTCAGCAAGGACAAACAAAAATTACAAGGAAGAGGTGGGTAGCGCGAATGTGTATGGTTAGAAAAAGGTATCATGAGGGAATTAGAGGGTTAATGATAGGGTGAACTCTTATACATTCAGCTGCACGGTTTTGCACCCCAAGTTCGAGCAGATTCCTTGGCTTTCATAGTGGGGCTTTGGTTTTCAGCTTCGGACGTCAGGATCAAAGTCTATAGCACGCGCACGCGCACATGCACAAGATGGTAATAAATATCTTATTTCGTAGGCGAACATACTACAATACCTTCGTTTATGGTAGCAATTCTCTGTAGGGGAATGGTTCCATAGCGTCCTCAGCCTCATAACAACCCTTCTCCTAACGGTTGTCGTTACTGAGTTTCTGCACAATATAGGCTATTTCGCTACGTCACTCTGCCATTTCTATTTACAACGCTCGTGGACATGGTAGCATCTCACACCTTCCATACGGTAATTTACCCCCTTAAGACACAAGTACCATTGTTTATTTTCCATGTAACCACATGCTACACCACATAATCGATAGGTAGCCCCCCATCATAAAAATATTCCTTGTATTCCAGTTAGGGAGAAATTTATTTTGACAAACCGGTCATAATCAAGCGGTGTGAGCCACAATGTGAGTTTGAAACGGTATGAAATTAATAGCCGAACTTGGCCAAAGATTCTTCCAAAGCCTGGGTCTTGCCGCTGGCAG